>MEIZ01000673.1:0-12085 GCA_001723225.1 Globodera ellingtonae
AATCAATATTTTGTTAAGATAATTAAAAATTTATACATTTAAAAATAAATGTTTAGAAAATTTTATGAAACTTATACTAGAAAGGCTGCAACAAAAACCATGTATTGGGGTTTTGTTCCATGTTTTTTAAAGCTGGCATTTGACGTTTTTTGCCACGTTTTTTCCACGGTTTAGCATCGAATGGACTTGCTCTCAATTATTGGATATATTTTAAAAATTTGTAAACATTTCGTCGATATTTGCACCAATTTTCTTTGCAAATCTTGTAAAAGTTCCAAAAAAAAAATTCCGGTGCCGGACCTGTCCCATGCTTAAAAAGCTTCAAAAAATTGATCGGCACCACCGACCCCTACCCCCCCCCCCAAAAAAAAGTAAAACGGATTTTCAAAAAAAAAAGTTCTTTGAAAGTTCCTTAGGAAAAAATGCATTAAAATAGGAAAACCACACCCCCTAAAAGTTGACTTTTTCCTTCAACTCCCTCTCCCCGAAAAACAGTTCAACTCCGATTTGACTTGCCACCAAGCCCATAATTACTTCTTTTCTCAGCCAAATTTGCTCAAAATGGTGAAAAGTGGTGATAAATATGCTCGTTAATTATTGTTCGCACAATTTCACTATTGAATTTTCGAAAAAATGTTTGGATTCCGGCAAAATGGAGGTCAGTTCGGGTATTATTTTGATAATAATAAATAGTTATAACTTGGAGTATATTATAAATACTTGAAAGCCGAAGCCGACCATCTTATCCACTTTGAAGAACAGCACCGACTGTATAAAAACAGATCAAGCCCATTAATAATATAAAAATTAATTGTAAAAGATATATTTTAAAGACAACTGCTATTTATTTTGAAAAATAACAAAATAAATAAAAACAAACAAAAAGTATGACCAATATTTCGTTCGACAAACAATGACATATTATATGGAATTGTAAAGAGTAAAACATTAAAACGGTGTTAAATACCAAGATGAGTAAAAATGAAATAAAGTTAATTTAGAAACCGAATCGAAAAGTCAACGCGTTATTACTTCGAATTTTAAATAAAACACATTCAAATTTTGCTAATCAAAAAATATACATAAAATAACTAATTAAATGCGAGAAGACAATTATGCTTGTTAAATAAAAAAATAATCTGTTATAAACAAAGAACTACAGCGCATAATTTTTTCGGCAAATGGCTGAGTTTTATTGGGCCTTGAGTTTTTAATTAAGTTCAAACTGAACAAATAAATAATAAAACTAAAAAGAATTAAAATTATTTAAAATACAACTTATAAATTATACAATTATATAAAAGCTAATAAATTAAAATAAAAAGCTGCTGAAAAAAGGGCGGAAACCCATCGCCATAATGAGTTCAAATAAACCAATAATAATGTGGCGTAAAAATAAATACATTAAAATCTAAGGTGCAGATTTAAAAACCCCCAAAAAGTTTTTGAGCAATTAATTAACAAATACAGATTAATAATGATGATTTTCAGATAAAGCTATCAGAATAAAAATTTACGAAAAAAACTTTTGGGCTATGATGTAAATCAGATTAAACAGCCTCAAAGCATAAATAAAATCGCTTCAGATAAACATAAATCCTAAAATGCAGTCGATGTTCTTACTTAAAGCGAGCCTGGTCCAATCTATTAATAAAACTAATCAAAAAAATACACAACAAATATTGATAAGTTGCCATACTAAAAAATAAAAAATTTAAACTCTAAACAGTTTAAAGCGGTAGACTGTTATTAGTAAAATGCATTTCTTACAAAAAAAAACGTGCAAAATAAAAAAAACAAACCTAAAATTTACACTAATACGATTGCTGCTCTGTCGTGGAATAAACTCAGAACCGCAATGAGGATGCCGGCAGACTTGTAAGTGCAAGGCCGATGATGCATTTAAATAAAATTTTATCAGGAATTTTAGAAAATTAAACAAAAATGCTGAAAATGCTTGAAATTTTAAGCAACGAAAATATGGTATTTATACGCTGAACACAACCCATATAAGAATGATTTACCTATTAAAAGACCAAAACTTTAATACATATAAATGGATTGGTTCTATTGGGCGTTGAGTTCTTATAGTTCTTCTGTAAAAATAATAAATAATAAAATTAAAAAAACTACAATAAATAATAAAATTTTTTTTTTGTTCCAAAAAGTGCCTAGATAAATAAATTCTATAGTTCAACTAAATTTTATTTTTCAACTAATAAACAAATGTTCAATAAAAGCAATAAATAAGAAAAGTAGAAAATTAAAATTAAAAATCAATTTTGGTTCTCGCCTTTCATAAAAATAAAATTAAAAAAAACTAATTGGATTTATTTATTAGAATAATTACCATCGTTATGCAAAAAATACATCTAAAATCTCGAAAGGTATACAAATTGTAGCAAAAGCTACATTGTAAGGAAGAAACAAAGTCAATATAAAAAAATAAAATTAAAAATCTAACCAAGAAAACATTTTTAAGCATTTATGTTATATTGCATAATTTATTATTTTACGTAAAAATATGGCATGTCTCTGCAGGGTGAGGAATAAGTCACAAGCGACAATGATCCCCGTTTGAAAGGCTTCACCCGTGGCGCTTCTATAATTTAATTTATAAGTATAATTCCGCATAAACTAACATAAAAGACCTTAATGTCCGTTACACAGTACGCTTTGCTTGATAATTTCTAAATAGATAATGGAAATTTAATTTTATTAAAACTAGAATAATCTAAATCAAAACGCAAAACTTAAATAATTAATTGAGCTTTTTGAAATAAAACCAAAAAGAAAAAATAGAACCAGACGGAGAACAAGGTGGATAAGGAAATGATAAAAATCACGTGGATTAGCAAAGAATCTTATGTAAAAGGTTATATAATAACTAATTTAAAAATTTACATATAATAAACCTAAACTTATAATTTGGCCAAGGTTCCTTTTAATATATTCAAATAAATTTAAATATTCTTTATATTATACGTAATAATTCTCAATTAAAATTCAAATTTTGACCAAATTTGAATATAAACACACTTTTTTGTACCACAATTATTCGTTTTCTATTACTATGGATCCATCTTCGTCATAATTATTTCAAATTATTATTACGGACAGTTCTCTAAGCAACGAYCMACGAATTGGMCATTATCGAGCGCGATCACCAAGCCAGAATAAAACCACAATTAATAAATAGCTTTAATTTGTTGCTACATAAAATTTTCAAATTTACAATTGCAAAATTAAAAGTTATTTTTAAACCCATGAAACTCCAAAGCCGACTAAGAAAGCTTTCTGGTATTGTGAAAATGCACAATGAAAAAGCCTATTTGGATTATAATAAACAAATGGCGTTGTCTTAAAACTTCCGCTCCGGGCTGCGGCGTTGAAAATGACCGTTTCCGTCTTTATAAGCACATTAGAAACACCATGAAACAACAATTAACGAAGTTTTTTTCAAAAAATGTTTAACTAAATCATTAATTTAAACATACATTTTAAATGGATTTTATAAACTAATGGAAAGAAACTTAATAATTAATTCAAATTCAACAAGACAATTGTAAAAAGAACAAATTAAACGTGCACTTGTTAAGTTTTTGAAATATAAACACAAATTTAATAAATTCAGTAAAAGATAAAAATTCCTCCGTTGTTAATCTCAATATTAATAATCTTCATTATTTATTTTAAACAGCCCCAAAAACACATACGTTTTCTGTATTAA
Organism: Globodera ellingtonae; assembly: GCA_001723225.1. Classification (NCBI taxonomy): domain Eukaryota; kingdom Metazoa; phylum Nematoda; class Chromadorea; order Rhabditida; family Heteroderidae; genus Globodera; species Globodera ellingtonae. The sequence goes on from MEIZ01000673.1 coordinate 3,731, forward strand.
TAACAGATTGCTGAGGCATCAGATTAATTTAAATAGTTTTAAAAATCGCTTTATGTCGACAAAATAATCACGTTATTTATTTACAAAATATTTTTAATAAATGAAAAATAAAATAAAAACCAATTAATAAATGCTTGTAATTTCAAATTGTGTATTCAAAAATCAGGAACTTTTAAAATAGACAAAACAAATGAAAAATAATTAGAATTTAAAAAAAAAGCAAAAATAAACTTTAACCCAACAAATTTCAAAAAAAAATTATTTTATGAAAAGTATCTGGAAGAAAGAATACCGATGAAGTATCCACTTTTTGAGGAGATAGGGCACTGCCACCGACTTAGAAAATGGAGAAAGCTTTTATGTGTGGTTTCAAAATTAGTTATTTCATCAAATTTGCCACTGAAAAATCTAAACTTCAAAAGAGTATTTTAATTTTTTAAATATCACATTTAGCATCATAGTAATTTAATCCCTTATTAATTATTCCGTTTTTATTTATAAATATTTAATTTTCGATTTGCTTTTTAACACTGCAAGACAAGGTTATTTGGTTATAAACAGCTTGAAAAGCCACCTTCACGTGTCACCACGCTCTATTGATCACATGCTTTTCAAAATATAATTATAAGAATTATTCTAATAAATAAGCTGTTTTGGGGGCCTCACTTTTGAACACAATATTTGTCGTTGTTATAATATTTATTTATGTTTTAATTGTATTGCTGCAAAGTTTGTTCGCAGAAGTTACGGAGAAGGATCGACAGACGACACCCACTTATGTTTGTAATTATTAAATTTTTGAATATCATTAATTTTTATTGTTTTATATTTTTATAGCTGATTCGCATAATTATTATTAATTTTTCAACGCAAGTATTCGACTAGCTTTTGTGTCATTCATTTTTACTTTATTATTATTATTTTATTAAAAGGAATCGGGTACGCTTTAATGTGCGCCAACAGCGCTTGCCAAAACGCAAACAAATTAGATTTAAACAAAACATTATAACGATCAGTCGCTGATATTAATGTGTAAAATTTTCTCGAACTGGTACTTAATAATATTGCAACTTGGCAAACAAAATTATTTTAGAATTTAATCATTTACAAATTTTGGATTAAAAAGCACACACTTATTTATTTGTAAAAATTCTTCTATTTTATTGTAATAATATTGAGTTTATCCTGTGCTTCTAAATATTAGGCTTTTCAAATGTTTTAAAAAAGAAATGACGTTTTATGTTTAATTCGCTATTTTTATCTCATTTTCAAGTACGATTTTTTTGGGTTTTATAATGGTATAATTTACATTTATTTTTTGATTACTTTTTTTAAATACGTAGCATCAAAATTTTAAAATTAGCTTACTAAATACAAGTAAACTCAAAACTTTAAACTCTATAATAAAGTCTTGCGAGTTACCAAAATAATAAAAGTAAAAATAAAATTTCATTTTTAATTAGCAAACTTTTGTTAATCAGTGAAAAAAATAACAAATTTTCATAAAACAAATTATATTTCGCCGCCTGAAAATGCGGTTAATTATTAAAAAAAAACTAAATTAAATTGTATAAAAAAATAAAAAGAATTTTTTTTTTAAAATAACACTTTTGCAAATTCTAATGCTTAAAAAAAAAGCTATTTCGTTAAAAATAAAAAGTAAAATCTGATTAATAAAAATGCTTTCACAGGACCTATGTTTTCTTCAGCTGGGAAAAACGGCATTTAAACCAAAAAACAGTTGAGTTTCTGGTAGAGAATGGCCACCGCCGTGCGCTACCTTGTTTATTATTATTAATGATAAAACTAAATAAACAAATTTATATAAAAAATGAAATTGATAAAACCGAATAATATAATATATTAATGGGACTATCGATCTATTTTTGAATGAGAAGGAATATTATTAAATTTTTGTTATTCGACGAAAAGTTTCAAAAATTTTAAACAAATATTCTTGTAAATAATCATAAACGTAAAATATAGTACCATTGACCACAAATTAATAGGTAGTCTTGAAAAAATTGAAAATCCACTTAAATTAAATAAATAAATTAAATATCTTTTACTGGCGTAAAGAGCAAAAAGAATTTAACCTAAAATTATTAAAAAAGATAAATAAGTTCGAAAGTTTATAAATTATTTGAATATTATTTTGGTTTTTGTTGATTTTATTTGAAACAAAGAAGAGCGGAATACAATTTCTAATACATGTAATATAGAAACCAAATAAAAGAAAAATGTAATCATATTAAAAAAATTATTTAACAATAACGAAAATTGTAAAATAAATAATGAAATGAAGGCCAAGCCTATTAAAAAATTATTTAAAAAATCTTTAATAAATATAATCAAGAAAATCAAGAAAATCATTTTATTATCCAGAAGAACTTTACCCGCGGTATTTTTTAACTAAAAAGATAGCTTGAATAAAATTAAATTTAGCTTAAATATTTATAATTATATAGGTAAAATCATATAACAAAATTAAAAGGGGCCTTAAGTGAATGTTTTTAAAAAAATCAACTTAAATTATAAACCCGGAGGCAAAGTAAAAAATACGATAATTTGTAATTAATAATTTACAAAAGAACTTTCTTCTTATTTGCAAAATTTCATAAAAATAAATGTTGTGCCAAATGAACGGAGCCTCCATGGACACATGGGTGCTGCAAACTCTCACCAAAACGCTTACAATACATTAAAATCCTTAGTAAAATGTTATCTTGATTTTATACTTCGAATGTTAATAATTCTATTACCAATTACAAAAAGAATATTTGTTATAAATTACTTACGTATACCCAAAAACGGCAGTTTGGTGAGTACGTGTACTTACATATGCAATTCAGCCTTATTTGCTTGTAAGAAATATTCTGCAAGGATCAAAAATATCATTTCGAAAAGCTAAAACGCTGGAATAAAAAAAAAATTAATCGAATTTTACCAGTTACAACAAAGAAATTCGTTTTACATGTTATTTGAAGTAAATAAGAGGCAACGCATTGTTAGCATTATAAAAAACTTAAAATTTAGATAAAATTTTGTTTAGTTTTTACTAAAATAATAAATAACCGTAAAATTAGTAAGCTATGGATATATTTATATGCCATAATTATCCAATTTTTATTTAATCTTGACAAGTAATAATCCATTAAATTAAAAAAGTTTCCAGAAGAATGCTTAATAATTAGATAGCAACCATCAATAAATAAATTTAAATAAAATTCAATAAAGCAATGGCTCCACTTTAGATTCTTCTATAATTATTATTAAATCATTCCGTTGGAAATCTAAAAAACGGATTGCACAATACAATAAAAAAATTAATAATAAATAATAAAATTAAATAATAAGTGAGACAAATAAAAATAATATAGAGGAGGGAGTGCTGAAAAAATCCATTTATAAAACGGTAGGCTTGGCCTAAATTTATCCCTTTATTTCTCAAAGTTAACACCAAAAATATAAAAACAAAATCAAAAATATCAATGTTTAATTGTTTTTAGAATCAAAGATTTTTATTTTGACAAATACAATATAAAAGCAGTAGTTTTTGTATTAAACATAAATTAACATGATAAAAATGTATAAATGCAAAAGACGTGATTTAAATGTAAAATATTAGAAGTTAATAATATGTCAAAAACAAATTAGCAACCATAATACGTGTATGTCTTAAATAAAAGGCCGCGGCCAAATAATGTTCAGATACACGCATCAGCTGCCGTTTATATAAAATTTGAGCAAAAATAAATATGGTTATTAAAGAAACAATATTTTAAACCAGCGAGCAAAATGCTAGAAGCAAATTATTATAATCAAAACAAATTGCGTTATATGAATCAGATTTTGTAAGCACAATTTTATTATTTCTACATTTATTTTGTTGCTAGACTTTTTTTTAAATTGATGATGAAGAATATAGCGTTTATGCCAATTTCAGTTTCAATATCAACCAGCTTTAAATTTTTTTATTACTTCAGATTTTAGGAGTTGGATAACAAAGAGTTTGACATTTTTAGCACTTTCTAATTTATAAACGTTTGTATATTTTAATTTTTTGCATTTTTAAATAATTTAAATAATTTAAAAAGTTTTAATTGTTTTTTTTAATAGATTGTATGGAAAAAATTTAACAGACTTTTGAGATTTAGCGTCGCTTCTTATAAAATATTTAGAAAAATTTCGTTTCAAACAGTACAACCGATAGAAGTCAATAAATATTCGTAAATTGTAATAATTAAATCTAAAATTTCAAAAAACGCGATAATTTTAACAACATATTTTTAAAATACAACAAAAATTTAAGTAATTTGTATAATAAATATATGAATGGTGTATTCTATTTTAAAAAATCCAGTCCGACAAATGCTATCAGAGGGCTGTAAAACTCAAACTTGTTATTAAAAGAGTAAAAGCACCAGAGTGGTATGCCCGAAGCCCACACGGGCGAAGCGAGGAGAAAAACACGTGTGTGCACTATAAATTAATATAAGTTAAGGCCTAAATACAAAGATGTCCTGTTCTTATTACGCACCCAAGTTTCTATCCAAACATATTGAGGTACAAGTTAATTATAAATCAAGAATGAAAATGTATTAAAAGTTTAAATTACTTTTATATTAACATAGTCTTACATTGACTTTCAGCTCAAAATTTGTAAACCAAAAAATTGTAAAATAGAAATTTTAAATCAAAGTTACCTAAACTAAAATAAAATTTACATTAATGAATGTTATAGAGTTACTATGAATTATCGGATATTTGTATTATGTATTATTATTTTTTATTTAATTGGACGTCACGCCACTCGAACATGTTTTCGGTGCCTGGTAGTACGCAGCCCTTTTAAAAATCTACAAATAAAAAAATTAATCGTTATAAAAATAAGCCGTTTATAAAAACCTTAACAGTATGTTTATTTAGGTTCAGAAATTGTTTATTTGCCTAAACTACAAAAAATGAAAAAGAAGAAATTAACATTAAATAAATTTTTAAAAAATATTGTTAAATGAATATGCGAAATATTTGGCACTGCAAAATTTTATTATTATCCTAGTTATTTTATCTATCTTAAATATACTACGTTGGTGCCGTTTTTAAATAAATTTAAAAAAATGTCTAAATAGTAATCTATTTGCATAAATATCCAAAGGCGCAACTCTAATAAAGCCGAAGAAAAGTCGTTCCCCACCACTAATATTTACAAATTTAACAATAAAGTAATTGCCGACTCTCTTTAATCTAAATATCAAAAAATCTGATTTAAAACTCTTCAAATAATACAGAATAATAAGGAATGTTGTGAGTAAATTGCTCCATTAATTTGGAAGTCCTTAATGGGCATTTAAAAAATGAATTGTTTCGACAATCGATTTTTTTCAGTTTGTAAAAAATTTATGAATGATATAATTTATATATCATCGAAAAAAAAATGAATTGACAAAATTCCTGAATCACTTCCATTGTTTTTATGATAAAAATAAAAATAGCTTTTAAATTAATAAATTTAAAGTTCATAACACACTCTTCTAATCAGGTATTGAACAATCGACAAACAAATACACAAAGCACCTTCTGCGATTGAAAAAGTTTGCTTTGGTCAGCAACGCACCCCATCTAATAATTTTTTAGTTACTTTTTGGAACATTTTAATTTTTGAAGAAATAGTGTGCTAAAAAGAGAGAGTCAGACGGTTAGTGTAATTTGGTCATCAACCCATCTAATAATTTTTTAGTTACTTTTTGAACATTTTATTTTTTGTAAAAATAGTGTGCTAAAAAGAGAGAGTTAGACGGTTAGAGTAATTTCGTCATCAACGCACCCCATCTAATAATTTTTAAGTTACTTTTTTGAACATTTTATTTTTTTGAAGAAATAGTGTTTTAAAAGAGAGAGTTAGACGGTTAGAGTAATTTGGTCATCAACGCACCCCATCTAATAATTTTTTAGTACTTTTTTGAACATTTTANAAAAGAGAGAGTTAGACGGTTAGAGTAATTTGGTCATCAACGCACCCCATCTAATAATTTTTTAGTACTTTTTTGAACATTTTAATTTTTGAAGAAATAGTGTTTTAAAAAGAGAGAGTTAGACGGTTAGAGTAATTTGGTCATCAACGCACCCCATCTAATAATTTTTTAGTACTTTTTGAACATTTTAATTTTTGAAGAAATAGTGTGCACCCCGTCTAATATTTTTTGAACATTTTATTATATTGTTGGAAACAAAATATAGAAACAATTAAATCACATCCCAAATGAAAACATTCATTTTTTTAAATGATTTTCACGTTGCAAACCTAATAGAGAAATTAATTACAAGTGAAAATATTCAAAAAATAAATTAATATTTAAAAAAACAATATTTGAAAGAAAAACATTAAATTTACATCCTAAAACAAATAGACGCAGTAAAGTTTATTATATAATAAAATAATGCGCTCTAGTCAAAGTTGCCATTAAATAAATAAAATGCTCGCAATATTGACAAAACAATTAACTAAATTTATTTTATCTGAATTTATAACATGTAACTCACGACAAAACAATTAMAAAATCTTGCCAAATTCAAAATGCAAACAAAAAAAAAGATCTTCGAGCGCGGTGAAATTGTGTTAGTTCTTCGCGCTCAATTTTTAAATCAAGATCTGTCGCGAACAAAGCCGTGTTAGCATTTTGTAAAAGTCGATATGCCTGTGGATACGGACCATTCAAAATATAATCATTTACTAATTAATTTAATATTTAATACGCATTCGCTTTTATTAAAACGTAATATAATTAAATGGCGGTAGACAATTGGTAGCTAAAACGCCTTTGTCATCAGTCGCCGTCTTGTCATGATTGTCATCCGTTCAATGAGTGGTTATTTTAAATAAATGTATACGTAGGTAATTGAAAAGCTAACGTGGCGGAAGATAAAAACGAGAGCAAAGGCAACCGCCTATACTTTAAAATAAATAATACTATAAAAAATTACTAACATAGCTATAATATACGGGAACTAAGTTTGCTAATTGTTTTCATTAAATTAATAAAACAAAATTACGCCTACATTAATTATACTACTTTATAAACTGAATAATTTTAATTTAGCATTGGTTCGTRAACACTAAATAAAAAATTGTAAAAAGATCTTCGTAACAGAGACTCTTAATCCTTCTGTCAAACAAAACCGTAAAATTATTACCATTGATTTAACATTTTAAAATAAAAATAACAAGCGAATAAATCAAAGGAAAATAAATCAAATATTACCAGAAATTCAAATGCCATCAACTGATCATTAACTATTTGAAATGCCGAATGGTAACCGCCTTTTGTAATTTAAACAATTACGGTAAAAAAAATTTTTTAAAAAAAATTTTTAAAAATTTAATAAGCAATTTAAACAACTAAATATTAAACATCGGAAGGTTGTGACCCGCAAATATAAATGTGTGTTTTACACCATATTATAATTCACAATTGAACTATTTCAATAAAACGGTTGTCAATATTATAGACAATCTACGTTAAGAGCGATTTTAATGAAAAAAAAAATTGTTAATAATTATAATTATTAAAAAAATATAAAAAAATCCTTTAATAAAAAGACTTGTTTCTATAAAAAACAAGGAAAGATAAGAGCAGTTGGTATACATGACTGTGGATGTCAGACGACAATGTGCATGGATTAATTTTCGACGATAACTCGAAATGAGTATGCCCAAACAATTTTATTAAAATAAAGTTATAGTTTTATTTATTAAAGAAATTTAATGGCATCGGTTCAACGAACGACGATCAAAAAATCGCACACTAAATAAAGAATTTAGAATAAAATAATTACCAGAATTTATAAAATGGTGCGTGCTTAATATAATTAATATTCTTAAAAAATACATCTGAAATAATAATGCGTGGATACGGAAAAATTATGATGCACCGCCTAAAAATGTATACAATTTCTTCTATTAAAAGTCGTTGTGTCGTTCCAGCGCTTTTTAAAGTTAAAGCAAACCTACGTTGTTAATCTTGTATTCTCTAGTAAAGAATAACCTCTAATTATATCCAAATAAATGCAGTATATTCAAAAAGGTTAAATTAATACAAAATTTATTTCATAACAAAAATCTTAAAATAAAATAACGAAAAGTATTGCCCCTTTGCGGATTTCTGTACAGTTACGGTGGTTAAACAATTTAAAAAATTCTTTTTAACTTTTTCCAATTACAAACAAACATTTTAGATGACAATTCAGAAGCTTTTCATTCATTTTTTGTTGGAAGAAATCAAAAAACATTTTGGGGATTTTGTTTTGCATTTTCATTTTTGGAGCGATTTTCTTAACAAATCTTGTTAAGTTTTT
>MEIZ01000675.1:0-11965 GCA_001723225.1 Globodera ellingtonae
GGGATCGATTGCTCTCCCAGCCTCCCTCAGCCGACGCCTTAAGCTGATCTTGCACTGATCGCCGAATAAGGAGTCCCGAGATCGACAGGGACAGATTTTTCTACCCCCCTCACATTATCCTTACCTAACTTGCACTCTCGGTCTCCTCCTCTCTTCTCCCTTCCCAATTACCCACTATTCAAAATAAAAAAGATTTTAACGCGTTAACAGTTTAGGGGGGTGGTTTTATGTAACTTTTGAATTTCCTTTCTCCCAATTCGCTGGGTCAACATTTTGCTGGGGGCAAATAAAACATTCAAATATTTATGATCAAAAGAGATTAATTCCCAACAACGAAAGTGAATGTCCCCCATTTTCTGGTCACATTTGCTCGGAACAAACAAAATTGGCTGAATATGACAAAAAATGCAAGTAGACGTAATGAATGGTGGGAAAAGAACAAGCGATTTACCTCTAAAAGTGAAAATAAAATTTAGGGGGGGTGGGTGACAACTCAAATAGTTTAGAAATCAAATCGCCTAAAATAAAATTATTCTTCGTCGTCGAAGTCAAATACAATCCACAACGGCAGACTATGAATGATCCCCCCCCCACTCTGAGTCGCTTGCCCCTGGCCCAACAACGATGGTAATCGATGTTAGCATCACTTTCACCACCGCCGGACAATTTTCTTCACACATTTGTATATACCTATATGCACCCCCCGCCCCTTCACCCATCGCTTCTTCTCCCCTGAGGATGGTTTATTCATATCGACCCATCATTTGCATTCTCCAACAGAAATAGGTTTTTTAATTTGAGAAACATCAGGATTTCGAGTCTTGGGGTCAAAGCCTTGATCTCAAGATCAGATCTTCTCGTCTCGGGAACTTATGGGTCTTGAGCGCACTATTTGCTTTTTTCATAATTATCGGTTAATGAAACGTGAACACCCAACCGACTCCAATCGTTAAGTCGAATAGTCCATTTCTAAGGCCATTCTTGGAAATATGAAAATTCATTTATAAGAACGGGTCAATTTTCAAAGACTGTCCTTTGCAAATACATTTTGGAACGACCAATCGACTCGTTTCCTTTTCTCACCCGTTCCTTTTTAAAAAAGGCATAAAATTCCTTCAAATTATTAAACCGGCCTATAGGGTTCCCGGTGAGGCGGAGAATTGCTCTCCAACATTTTAATCTTAAAAAGAATATTGTTCAGAGCTAGAATTCATGTTCTACGCATTATTTTACCCCAGAAAACACCATTTTCTATTTTAAACAATTCTTAGTGACTGCAAAAGCGCATGAAATAACCGGTTTTCAAATTAAACATAAGGTTATTTTTTGAATTCTACGGCCATCGAAACCCCATAGGCCGAGTCAGACCTTTTTAAAAAAAGAAGAGTTGATAAAAAGTGAACGAGTTGATGGTGAACGAGTTATGGCAAGACAAAAATATCATGATAATTTTCAAGGATAAAGCGTCAATTGATTGATTGTTGATTCAAATTACGGATGAAATCCTCCAAACTTTTCTCCCAAAGGTTTTCTTTTCCTCCCCAAATGTCATGATCAAATATTTAGCTCGAGCCAGGAACTAGTTCCATTGCAAATTTGTTCAGTGCTCTAATGGCCCAGCCTCGTCCCAAACTCGTAAACCACTTTTTCTCACTTATCCGAGCGGGTGACGCTAAGGGAGTGCGTTTATTGTGTGAACATTTAAGTAAAAGCCAATGGAACTGCTTGCAAAGCTCTCTGGAAGGTGTTTAGCTTAGCTTATAATGGCGACGAGAATTTTGTTTTTCAGTTTCGCCACTTTTCCTCGCAGCAAGCCTGGCCCATTTGGAGGTGTGCAAAGTGTTAGTCGCTAAAGGCGCTGATGTCAACCGGAAGTTGGGTTACGGCATCTCGCCGTGGTTGGTAGCGTGCGAGAAAGGCCATTTGGGCATCGGTGGGTGGTGCGGGAAAACGGCTTGGACCGGGCGAGTATTTTTTCGGGTAGTCGGAGATAGTCCGAGCGGGTACCGGGTAAATACTCAACATGGGTATTTATCCGTCGGAGACCCGAACCTGGTAGCCGAAAAATCCGGGTATCGGGATTTTTAAAGCCATCAGAAAAACGCACGAAATTTAAAAAAAAGTTTTATGCATTTTAATTGCCTGACAACATACCTCTTTCTGGCGCAGGTACCCGATTTTAATCCCGGCCCCGACCAACTAGTTTTGACACAGCCCTAGTCGGCGGTGCCGATAGGCGCCGCTGGGAATTTTTTTTGAAGATTTTAACAATGTTTTGTTAAGAAAATTGGTCCACAAATTTTGACTTACAAAACAAAAGACCCCCTTATTAAAAGAAAAGTTTAAAAAAACGAATAAAAAAAGATCAACTTCCAAATCTTGAAAACTTTCGGTCTTTAAAAGTGTATTGAGCTAAAAAAAGTTCGATTTTATGTGGTGCATTTGTGGGTAAAGGAAAAAAATTCCTTTAAAAGATCTTGACAAGAAAATTCAAATTTTATTGCATTTTTTATGAAATTTTTCGAAAAAATGCTCAAATAGTGGTATGAAATCCGGTTTTTGAGGGCGGGCGGGTATTTGGAAATGGGCCGGGCGGGTACGGGTAAATACCCGACCCGGGTATTTGCGTATCGGGTACCCGTCCGCACCCTACCGATAGGGGGAAGGAATTCTCTTATTTCAAAAATGGCACAATTTGCGTCCGATCTCTTTCTGCCCGTTCTCCAATTTTTCTGAAATTTAATTGCAGTCGAATTCTTCGTAAATAATGGATGTATCAACGTTACGGATTTCGACGGTAAATTCGGGTTGAGGTTCGCATCTCGCGAAGGAAAGACAAACGTTGTACGCTTTTTGTTCTCGAAGGGCGCGAGCGCCACTAACGAAGGTTGATGAAATTTTAAACAAAAGAATTTTGCAGGAGTTCATCTAATTTTAAAAATCAATTTTAGGACTTTTCGTCGCGGCAAAAAACGGTCATTTGGATGTGTGCAGAGAGTTCGTCGCCAAAGGCGCTGATGTCAACGACAGCTCGGCGTTGTTGATAGCGTGCGCGAATGGTTATTTGGACATCGGTGGGCGGACTGTTGAATTATGAAATTTGAAATTTTGAGTTTCAGTAAAATTATTAGTGGAGAATGGGCACTGCATCGACGCAACAAATAGCGACGGTGACACCGGGTTGATAATCGCATGCATCAACGGGAATGCGAACCTTGTGCGTTTTTTGCTGTCGAAGGGCGCGCCGATCGATCAGACCAATGCCAAGGGTGAGAGAATTTAAACAAAAAATGCCGTTTTAGGGGTTGTCTTTAGGCACTTTTCTAAATCACTAATGAAATATTTATGATTGATTTATTTTATTTTGCTCGATAAACAATTAAATTTCATTTCAGGAGTTCCACCACTTTTCTTCGCGGCAAGGCAAGGGAATTTGGATGTGTGCAGAGATTTAGTGGCCAAAGGCGCTGCTGTCAGCGGGGAGTCAAATAACGGCTTCTCGCCGTGGTTTGAAGCGTGCGAGAAAGGCCATTTGCACATCGGTAGGCGGAATTCGTTTTGACTTATTTATAAAAAAAATGGATAAATGGGGGGGGATTTTATTATTCAAACTCCGCCAAAATGTTGGCCGAACGAACTGACTCCGATCACAAAAAGATCCAACTTATAAATGAACAATGGGGAGGGATTTGGCCCACAACAACTGTTCGGGGGAGGATCAAGAGACATAACGGGGCGGTTTGAGAAAAGCCGTTAGAGAGAAAATGGAGGAGAGTTAGGAAAATTGCGTTGTCGGTTGGCTGATCAAAGGCCCGAGTATTATTTTCCCCTTTTTAAATTCCGTCAGTATTCACCAATTTTTCTGAAATTTTTAATTGCATGCAGCCGAATTCTTCGTCGAGATTGGGCAGAACATCGAAGAAGCGGACAGCAACGGCTATACCGCGTTAATAATCGCATCGGCCTTTGGGAAAACAAATGTTGTGCACTTTTTGCTGTCGAAGGGCGCGTGCGTTGGTTGGACCAATGTCTTTGGTAGGGGAATTTAAACAGAAAATGCCGTTTTAGGCATTATTTGCTGGCACTCTTCTAAATCATATATTTAAATTAAAGGTTTACCGGCACTTTTCTTTGCGGCAAAAGAAGGCCATTTGGATGCGTGCAGGGAGTTGGTCGCCATGGACGCTGATGTTAACCAGAAGTCGGAGAACAGCTCGCCGTGGCTGGAATCGTGCAAGAAAGGCCATAAGGACATCGGTCAGCGGAAGTCGTTTTGACTCATTTCAAAAATGGCGCAATTTTGCAACCCGTGCTTGCGTCCTTTTTTTGCCCTTTATTTGAGTTTTTGGAGTTTTTGAAGAATTTCTTCAAAATTTGAAATAAGTTTTAAAATAGATGACCAAATTAGTTAATTTTAAAAATTTTTCTCATTCAATCTCCGAGGGTTCATTGCCTTCGCAACTTTTACTGCCTTAAGTGCCCCCACCTCCGATCAGCAGCGATCGTTTTTCATTGAATTTTAGCAATTATTTTATAGTTTTTTATTTTTTGGCAACTAAAATGGTTTAAAAAACTATGGGCTTTTTCGGGAAATTCCTTAAGAAAGGTGCAAGAAAAACGAAATGCGTCATAGACTTTATTCAAGACTAAAAATTCTGCCCGCCAAAAAAAAGCAATTTTTTAATTCTCCATATTTTGAAATTTTTTTTTGGCTGAATTGCTTTTGTTTGAAATTGTTATCAAAATGAATTTTGATTAAAAATATCGCGAAAAAAATGCCGGCCAGTTTTTTTAATCAGTGGACAACTGAGTCCCCACTGGAAAAGACACTTCAGTCCCGTGCTCATAACTTACTTCAAAGTAGAGTGCTGTAAAAGACTTAGAGTGATGTTAAAAACTTTTTCGCAGTTGAATTCTTCGCGGGGAATGGCCAGAACATCGAAGCAACGAATAGCGACGGTGACACCGGGTTGATATTTGCATGCATGGAAGGGAAAGCGGACGTTGTCCGCTTTTTGTTGTCGAAGGGCGCGCGCTTTGATCGGACCATTGACGAAGGTGAATGAATTTGTTGTGTACCCTCCAGCAGGGATGGACGTGATCCAAAAAAACAAATCCGTGACCGTGATCTGTGATCACGGACCTCCAAAAACGCCGTGATTTGGCGTGATCCGTGATTTTGAAAAATAAATAATAGAGAAACCCCAAAATTTTTTTTTGAAATTATCTCAATTATTCTTAATGTTTTTAATGGAAAGAACCTCCAGACAGAAGCAGCAAAATTTTTAACATTTTTGTTAAGAAATTTCGCAAAAATTTTGAAAATTTTGCCGACAAAAAAATGTTTTTGAGAACTTTTGGGGGGTGGGGGGTCGGCGGTGCCGATCAGGCTGGGCGAAACTCGGCTCACACCCGGGTCCGGACTCTAGTTTTAAGTAGGGCTGTTGTTTCTGGACCAAGATGTTTTTTGGTAAATTGCATTGTCCTGTTTAATTCTTTACAAATTTTCAGGGTTTTCGCCGCTTTTCCTCGCGGCATGGAGAGGTCATTTGGACGTGTGCAAAGAGTTGGTCGCTAAAGGCGCTAATGTCAACCGAGAGTCGGATTACGGCGGATCACCGTGGTTGATAGCGTGCGCGAAAGGCCATTTGCACGTCGGTCAGTTTCGCAAGCTTGTTCAAACGTTTGGCTACCCCGGGAACATTTAAACATTTTTTTATTACCAGAAACAAAAACTAAATTCTTAAAATGCACTTTTTAATTTGATTTTGGCATTTTTCTTAATTTTAATTGCAGTTGAATTCTTCCTTGGGAATGGCCAGGACATCGAATTTACGCATGGAGGCGGTGTCTCCGGGTTGATGTGCGCATCTTTCAGCGGGAAGGCAAATGTTGTGCGCTTTTTGCTGTCGAAGGGCGCGCGGACTGATCGGGCCAATGCCAATGGTGAGGGAATGGGCGACTTTTGCTTTTTAATAGAAAATTCTCTGTTTAAGGATTCACGGCACTGGACGCAGCTGTTGAAAATGGACACGGGGAAATTATTTTAATTCTTTCTCTGCATGAATCAGCGCGAAACTGAAGAATTTTTGCCCTTTTTCTTTAAATCTTTTGAATAAAGACAATAAATTATGTTTTAAAATGATTTGATTGCATGGATGAATTTTCGGTTTAGTTCTTTTCTGAAAATCTGTTATAAACAAAAACGGGAACTGTCCCAAGCCTCCCCTAATTTGTCAATAATAGGGCTCCGATTTATATGGAAATCCATATTTTTTCTGCAAACTTGACGGCTTCTAAATGCCATAAATAGTGTTTTTAACTTTGGTTGGAGCTTCTAGAGCCCATTTTATAATCCATATTTTCCACTTTCGCCATTTCAAAAATTCCTTAACAAAAATGCAATAAAAACGAAAAATACACCCTTAAAGATCGACTTTTTCAAAAAAATGCACCCTTAAAAATTGGCTTTTTCGCGACAAAAAATTCTGCTTATTTTCAAAAATTTTCTCTGAAATGCCTTTAATTTACATATAAAATTTTTTATTTCTCTTATTACTTCAATTTAGGGTTGTCATCCCGACCCCGTCCCCGCAAATTTAGGCTTGGAAATTGCCTTTACCCGATCCAAGCCCTGGTTAATATAATTTTGCACTTCGGAGTGAATTACGTTTTGCCAACCCAGCAAAATGTTTCATTTCGCCAACTCATCAAAAACTTAAATTTCGACCAATTTCGATCCCGATCCCGGCTAACTCTAGTGAAAGCGGAGTCTACAAATTCCCATAAAATGTGGACGTCACCAAAATTCAAAATCCGTTTTTAGAGTTTGGGTGAGCCGGATTCGCCTGGACGGGCAATCACACGGTTCGGGTGCGGCACATTTTGATGCGCATCGCTTCCTTAACAATTCATTTATTTAATAATTTTATCTGATTTATTTAAACGACAACCTTTGATTGGGTATTCGAATCCCGCGTTCGGAATGCCGATGTTGTACGTATTGGCAATGTTGTCAATGACGTCAATTTGTTTGTCAAAATTTCCGATCAAACTGTTCCAAGCTGATGAATCGCCGCCAGCATGGCGAGCAGCTGAAACGGCCAGTTCAAACACTGCCTTGACGAAGCTAAGACTGTACGCGCATCCGTCTGTGAATGTCAGAAAATGTTGTATGAGATTTGATCTGAAGGCATTTTCCGGGTCTTAGAATGTGATCTGATTCTTCAAAACTGAGTGTTGGGTTCAATGTATAATCTCGCTCAATCTCTAATTAGGCAATCTGATCTGTAGGCAATCTGATCTGCAGACAACCGCCACAAAAACCCATAGCAGAATTACTAAGCAGAGATTTAAAAGGAAATTCATATTGTTCAAAACTAAATTAAGCATTCCATTTTAAATCCTATCCCTAACTGTAATACTCAACTGAAATAAGCCTATACCCTGGGGGTTAATTGCCTAAGCATTTCCAATTCTGTCATTTGTTCATTGAGACTATTACCATTTGATGGAAATTGGTCGTTAATCTTAGCCACAATTATTTCACCACCGCCATTGGCGCCGGGGCAATTGGCAATTTCGTTCAATGAGCTCATTACGGTATTTGCGACATTTTTGGCGTTTGTGCAAGCCTCCGACTTGGACATTTCGGAGGAGAAGGCGTGAACTTGGCCGGCCATTAGAGCAACCACCTGCTGACTGCCGGCACAGCACGGGAATTCTGCATAAAAAGAGGAGCCGACTGGATAAATTTAAAGAGAATTTTTCAATTCGTAAATTGCGCAAGTTTTCAAATTTGGTTTCAGTAGCACGATTACCGTATTTTTCCTATTAGTAACCCCCTCCCCATTTGAAACCACCTTTTTAATTGTAACCCCCTATCGAAGGGGTTTGAACAATAGTAACCCCGGGTTACTAATAGGAAAAAATACTGTAAGCCGAAAAAATTTGTTTAATTTTTATTGTTGCATAAATTGCCAGCTTTTTGAGTTTTGTCGATTGCATTAGCGATTTTTGGCACTTTTTATATTGTCTGATTATTTTACGTGGGGCCGAAGTGCAACATTTGCACAGCAAACAGACAATTGCGACGATGGCGAGCAGTGCAGAAGAAGAAAAAGCCATTTGTTTGTTGGGATTTTTTAGTTGGGTAATGAAAATGAATGTATTTACTTAGGGTGTAACATAAGTTTTGTCGCAAAATTTTTTTGATTTTTTTGAAAATTCACAACTCGCTTATTTTGCTGTGGATTACCTTGCTCTCTTTTTTATTTGTTTGTTGGTGACATTCGCGCACTAATTTCCCGAATTTTCGATGAGTCAAACAAAACCCAATGCTGGCTCTGCAAAACATAATTCAATCAAAGGGCCCGGGAGTTGTCTCGCAGCGCACGGTAAAGTGAAGATGGGCAAAATTCCGTTATGGCCATGAGAACGTCACAAAGATCAGCTGCGGCCCGGGAGGCCGTTGCCCGCTTTGAGGGCTCCTATTTCGGGGAATATTAGGCTGATCAGGCCACGTTTTATTTTTTTGTGAGCTTAAATATTGTTTATCAAGTCTGCAAAAATTAAAGATTTTTCGTTCAGCAAAAATTTTCTACGGCATTTTGAATTGTATTGCCAAAAATTGTCCTTAAAAAGGGCCATTTTTGCCCCAAAATTTTTGCTGGGGCAAATTTGGAGTTTCATAAAAAATTAATGGGGGGGGGGCAATAAACCTCAAATTTTGCCTGAAGCTTCTCCCATCTATGTTCTCACTATCCAAAACTTCAATTACCGCTAATATTAGATTTTAAAAGAAAAATTGAGTCCCAAACAGAGTAGCTTCAAAAAAAGCAAAATTTGAGTTTTAGCTCATAGTCAGCTCTATTCTAATGACTCTGAAAAATATGCCCAGAAAAAAGGCAACATTTTATAGATCAGAAAGGTGATATTTCAAATCATGATAAGCTGAATTATGAGCAGCCCGACCCCTTCCTATTCTTAAAAAGCTTCAAAAATTTTAAAATTTTGGTTGCAAATCTGGCCAAAAATTCAAAATTTTCTCGGCGGCGTCTATCGGCACGCCCGACAACCAAACAAAATTTAGTCAAAAATATTGGTCCAAAGTTTTGTACAAAACAAGCCAAAAATGTTTTTGTTTTGGTCCGGACTCTAGTTAAAAACCACGAAATGCCAACAAAAAAACGTTTTTCTTAGAAGTCTTGAAAAAAGAGTTTCTACGGGTTTTCAGGCGTAGAATCCGAATCTGACCACTATTTAAACCAGGGTGCGCATTGAAATTTTTCAAAAAAAAGGACATCAAGGGTAAAAAAAAAGATTTTGGGGTCCGAAAAAAGGACATTTTACAAAATGTTCAAAAATGCAGTAAAATCTTTATTTTTGGCATGAAATGTACTTTTTTAATCATATTTCTCCGACAACAATTGCTTTCAACATTTGGGGGGTTGGAAATTGCTCCTTTGGATTTTCGAAAATTTTGCCGATTTTCGATTTTCAAAAATGCAATTTTTTTTTGCGAATTTTGCTTTAGTGGGGGGGGGGGGGGGTCGGCGGTGGTAAAAAGACGATTCGTTCCCGGCCGATTCGTTCACCCCCGATTCGTTCCCCTTTTCAACAGTTTTTTCGTTATAACTTCTTTCAAAGCTAACCAAATCAAACATTTTTGGTATCATTCGAAAGCTTACAACTAGTAGAAGCTTTAAAGCAAAAGCTAAGCGATTGGCCAAGTCTCAAAAAAGTTATGGCCAATTGTGGCCAAAAAAGCGTTTTCTGGCCATAACTTTTTTGAGACTTGGCCAATCGCTTAGCTTTTGCTTTGGAAAGCTTCTACTAGTTGTAAGCTTTCGAATGATACCAAAAATGTTTGATTGGGTTAGCTTTGAAAGAAGTTATAACGAAAAAACTGTTGAAAAGGGGAACGAATCGGGGGTGAACGAATCGGCCGGGAACGAATCGTCCTCCGTCCGTCGGCGGTGCCGATAGGCGCCGCCGAGAAAATTTTTTGCTCTTCGACTTAATTTGGTAAGAAAATTGGTCCAAAAATTCGAATTATCCTGAAAATCAGTACAATAGAATTTGGATAAAAATGTAAATATTGTTACATTTTGGACATTTTTTAAGCGAAAATTCGAAAAAGAATGCGAAAAATGTTTCAAAATTAACAAATTTGGCAATTGTCTAACGATTATTCAAAATTTCAACAAAAATTCTTCAAAAAGCTCCAGAAATCTCAAATAAAGGACAAAAAAGGACGTGTACCCCAAATAAAGTACAAATCTTTAAAAAACATTTAAAATTTTAAAGATTGGGGTACCTCAAAAAAGGACAAATCTTTAAAAAAAGGACAGATGCGCACCCTGATTTAAACCGATTTCGAACTTTGGCCACGAATTAGGTAGCCACTTTTTTCAAAATATTTATTAAAAGTGGGAGTATTCAATAATAACTCGATGAAAAACGATCACTGTGAGCTAAAAACTTTATTTTCGTGCTTTTCGGAGCAAGGAGTGTTTAGGAAAAAAAATATGATAAATCAAAAAAATCCGTTCCCTATTAATGACCTTTGTTTTGATTCATTAGAATAAGTCTTCGATACTCAAAAAGTGCCAAAATATTGAATTAATGATGATCAAATCCAGTCAATTTTTGCGTCAAACCGTTCAAAATTCGTCTTTGTTTATTAATTTACCGGGGACTTTTCGAGATTTTTGACAAAGTTTGTCTACCGTAAATTTGCGTCTTTTATCAGCTTTACGACTGATTTGTGGCAGAACAGAAGAGGAACAAAAAGGTTTTTGAGGTGGTTCGCCTGGAGAAACTTGAGAATTTTGGCTTATTTTTTTAGGATTTTGGTCAAGCATTAGTTGGGGCGAGTTCGACACTCGGATCTTTTAAAAAAAATTCTTAGTGTCGCAGCATTTCCGGTGTCGTGTCGTATTTTCCGGCCATGCGGAAAACATCCCTGGCAAGCTCATTAAATTTGTTTTCACGATTCATAATGCTTTGATCAACATAGAAAAAACAAAAAACGAAAACGACCAAAACCGTCAACAGCAAAATCCAATAAATCCCCTCGGTTTTCACTTTCTAGGTTCCTTTGGCAATGTTGAATTTGAAATTCGGGCCAAAATTCGCTTCAATTTTGGTGCCAGGATTGTACAACGTAACGCATGGAAACAAATCAGCGGCCGAATCGACACGCAAACCGGCAGTTTCTGTAAAAAAATAAACAAAATGAAATACCGTAAATTCCTAAAATAATAGACCCTCCTGAATTAGTATACCCCCCGTAACCCCATAATTTTTTAGGTCATAAAAATTCACTATCTAGAAATAAGCGCGTGAAAAAAATAATGGCCCATCGATTAGATCTTTAAATTAAAGAAACACCCAAAAAATGGTTAAATGCTCTTTAATTTCGTTCATTTTCTTTCTCACCCAAACGCTGTCCATTTTTTGTGTAAATGATTTGGCGAGTTGCCAAATTGACGCCGCAGCCGATGACGTCACCGACGCTAAATTTGGGCTTTCCATCGATGAATTCCCAGCTGGAACATTCCGCACCCGCGTGAACCAAAAAAGGGATTCCGCTGCATGTCACTGGGACCTGACTCTCTCTGAGCCCGATCGATTGATTGTCCAAAATAATGGAAAGTCTAATGGTAATATTATTCTGTTAAGAATTTGATTAAAAAAGTTTATGTAGAGTTTAGAAAAAAAAATTTTTTCAGGGTGGCGCTCTGTCCGCGCTGAACGTCAAATTTCAAAAGAGAACACCGGCATTTTCTACTACGAAGTGAAAATTATAGTGAAAAAAAGGTAACTTAAATATTATATCAATTGCTGTGCTCTGAAATATTTATATTTAGCTTTCTTTTCATTGGACTTGCGCCCAAACAAATGCCATTGAACAAAACGGTTGGAGAGTACAAAGGCACTTACGGGTACGAAGACAATGGCA
>MEIZ01000678.1:0-11747 GCA_001723225.1 Globodera ellingtonae
GGCTATTTAACAGATAGTCCCTTTCTCACTTTTGTTCCATTTTTCCACACATTGCCTTTGAATAAACTCTTGTTAAGCAAGTGTCCGTCTAACACCCAAAAATCGAACCCCCCTGCCCCGAACTCAGTCAACAAAAAACCATTCTGTGGCCCCAGCCCCCACAGAAAGTGGCGACCCTGCGCAAAGGACCGAAGCCTTGCCCAACTGTGCCCAGCCGTGCCGAAGCGTGCCCGACTGCGCCCAAACCGTGCCCATCAGTGAACGTGCCCGACAACAGCAACAAACAAGGCCGTGAACCGGACGCCGACGTCAACTCGGCATACTGGTGGAACTTTTTGTAAAGAAAAAGTGGCAAAAGTACTGTTGGGAGTGTCCTACGTGGCATTCACACCAGACCAAATTTCGAGAACTGTGAGTGATTGTCCTACGTGGCATTTCACTCTCAAGTCACACAAAACAGGGGCTTAGGCTTTGATCCTACGTGGTCATATCCTAAGTGGGCGAGGGCAAACGTGAGTAAGGGGTAGGACGGTCGAACAGAGTTCTACGTGACTCGGTTCTTCCAGTTGTGCTGTCCGTTCTACGTGACGGACAGTACATCACACTCAATCCGGAACGTCCGGAGCGATCAAAGGCAGTGAACAACAAGTTCAAGCAGTACAATCAGCGGCAAAACTCTTGACCACCAAGTTCAAGCAGTACAATCAGCGGCAAAACTCTTGAACGCCAAGTTCGAGCAATACAATCGGCGGCAAAGTCTTGAAAACAAGTTCAAGCAGTACAACAAGCGGTCTAACGACAATGTCGGCACCCATACAGCAGAAAATGGGAGCCGCACTCAAGGTTCTTTCGCGCGTCCGCTGCGCAGTCGATCTCAACCTGCAGCCGGACAAGAACCTGCCGAACTTGGAGAACGCCTTAATTCTGGAGTCGCAAATGGAAATGGTCCAGAAAGAAGTGAAAACTCTAGAAATTTTTCTGGATGACATCCGCGAATCTTCATCAGCCTGGACCGATCTTCTCCGGAAATTCACAGCAACAGAAAGGGATGCCGGAGAAGCGGAATTCACAGCGTTCGACAAAAAGGAGAAGATTAACGACAAAGTCGATGCCGCCGACGTCAAACTCCGTGATCTTCGCGATTTGGCCGGGAAGTTGAACGTCCAAGCCAAACTCTACCGCAGCCGAGCAAACAATGATGAGCGAGATGCTCAAGCAGTACACGGAAAAGCTATGCAACAAAATGCAACTGCACCGCACAGCAACTTGCCGCCATTCACGGCACCGCTTTACCAGTTCCAGCCAATACAGCTGGAGAAGTTCGCCGGTCATAAGCGCAAATGGCCGGAGTTCTACGAAAGTTACAAGTCGGCCATCGGCAGTCAAGCCATCTCCAAGGCGGAGAAATTCAACTTCCTGCGCAACATGCTGGCAGGCGAGGCCCGAGACCTCGTCGCCGGATTTCGTTTGGAAGACAGCAACTACGATGTTGCACTCCAACTGCTCAAGGACACCTACGGTGCTCCCGAAGAGCACATCCGCGCACTGCACTTCGAGCTTGCCAACTTGAAGGCCTGCAGAACGCTGCGCGATACCAAAGAGTTCCTGCTGCAACTCGAAAGGCTCACGAGAGAGCTCAACAACGCGGGGGAGGACATCGAAGGGCCTCCAACGTTTCTGATGCTGGAGAAGAAGCTGACGCCAGGCTTTCTCCGCACAATCCTCACCAAGAAGGCAGAGGATCCCGCGCACTGGAATACCAACAAATTCCGGGACACACTCAGCATAGCCGTCCGGAAAGAGACGCAAATCCAAGAAGTTATGGGTGAATACGGACACCCGTCGCAGTTCGGCAAAAACACGCAGCCAAGCACTCAAGCCCATCAGCAAAGGGCACGTTTGACACCAGCAACGGCATTTCGAAACCGGCATCGAAGTCCTCCACCAAGGGAGCGGACTTTCATCTCATCAGCGGTAGATGAGATACACAAACGATTTAGCAACAAGCCAACGCAACGAAAGCCCCAGCCAACTGGGCAACGGACGGTTCAACACCCGTATCAGCGAAAGAATTGGCCGACGGTCACAACTCAACGAAAGCCCCAGCCAACTGGGCAACGGGCGGATCAGCAACCGCCGCAACCACAAAACGGTCAATCAGCAAGACCGTTCCAATCAACAAATCCTCAGGGATCAGGAGGGTTCAACCGGCCTGAGCCACCCTCACCATGCATTTTCTGTGGCAACGGCCACTGGAACGAAGAATGCCGCAAATTCTGCACACTTCAGCAACGAACCGCAGTTATCCGTGAGAAAGGACTGTGCTTCAAGTGTCTGAAGTCCACGCATCGATCATTCGACTGTCCGAAGCCGAAACGATGCTTCAGATGTGGTCAAACACATCCATCAGCGCTTTGCCCCAATGGCAACAGCGGATCAATGCAGATCGCCGCAGCAACAATCGGTCCAATCGAGGACGAGAACGGATCAACCTCAACGGATGGCATCGGAACGGAATCCGAGCCCCAACAAAGCGCCGCAGTCAGAGACAACGAAACAAAGGCCCTGCTAATGACTACGACGTCAACGGTCTTCAATCCAGCGCAGCCTCATCTCAGCATATCCGCTGCAATCTTCCTTGATCCAGGAAGTCACCGCTCATTTATCTCAAATCGAGCAGCTCAACAATTGAACCTACCGGTGGTCCACCGAGAGGAGTGTCATCTGACCAGCTTTGGCGAGCGGAAACCGAAGAAATACGTCAGCGATCTGGTCCAGATTGGTATACTCGGTACAGACGGAGAAAAACTCATGTATCGCTTGAACGCGCTGAACTTCATGGTGTCGGAAATGCCAATCATCAAACTGTCAGAACTTGACACATCACAGCTTCAACAACGGAAGCTAGCACTGCCGCACGAAAACACGCAACCAGATATCATGCTCGGCATTAATATCTGGCACGAACTCAACGTTCAACCGATTGAACGACTGCCCAGCGGATTTACACTCTGCCAATCGAAAATCGGAAAAATTCTCAGCGGATCAGGCCGCATCGCGTTAGGCAGACCATCAGCAAACGTCACCTTCGTCCTCTCAGTGCAGAACGAAGCTGCAGAGGAACCAGATCAAACGGCCAAGGCCGAGCCAAGCAGCGCCGATAACGAGATCTTCACCACGGAAGACGCTCTGAAAAGGGATGAACAACTCAATTCCTTTTTTGGCCTTCACATCATTGGAATGGATGACTCATCCACCAAAGTTGATCAAGACGCAGTGATGATCGACTTCAAGAAAAATCTCAGCTTTGTTGAAAACCGGTACCAAATCGCGCTACCTTGGACGGACCGAGTCATCGACTTACCGACGAACTACCATCAAGCAAAGATGAGAATGATCAGCTTGATACGAAAACTGCGCACGCTTAATTTGGTAGATGAATACCAATCTATTCTGGACGACCAGCTGCAGAAGGCAGTCATCGAACTGGTCAGAGAACCAGACCAAAGCACTGGCCCTGTGCATTACTTGCCGCATCGGGCAGTAATTCGCACCGACAAAGCCACGACAAAAATTCGCATCGTCATGGACGCATCCGCCAAGCCGAAAAACAATCCAATGGCGCCATCGCTCAACGATTGTCTCCACACCGGCCCGCTTCTGCTCAAGGACCTCACAGGAATTCTTCTGCGCTTTCGCAGAATGGAAGGAGCGCTTCTAGCGGACATCGAAAAAGCATTCCTTCAGCTAGGCGTGCGCGAGCAAGATCGCGATGCCACCCGCTTCCTCTGGTTGGCAAATCCGGCAACGGACAATCTCGACCCTCTGAGACGAGAAGACGTCCTGATCTACCGTTTCTGTCGAGTCAGCTTCGGACTCACGGTCTCGCCTTTCCTACTCAATGCAACCATCCGGGAACACCTTGCAATGTATGAAAGTGATTTGGCCCGTCGAATCGACAAAAATCTGTACGTCGACAATATCTTGATCGAAGTCAAGAAGGGAGACGAACTTCCCGCGTTGGTTCGCGAAGCAAAGGCGATATTTGCGACGGCAGGCATGGTTGTCAGGGAGTTCTTTGGCAGCGACTTGGAAGAGGTGAAGAAGTTGCCACCGGAAGACTTAGCAAACGAGTTGGACGAAAACAAAGTGCTCGGCATCACCTGGAAACCCAAGCATAATCGGCTGCTTTTCAAAATGCCAACATTCGACGGAAGAATCACGAAAAGAACAATCCTGTCGCACATCGCCAAAGTGTTCGACCCCCTGGGACTCATGGCACCGGCACTGTTGCCGGCCAAAGTGTTCCTGCAAAGCGTGCAGAACCTCAACCCAAAATGGGACGACGAGCTACCGGAACGATTCAACGACGCCTGGCGAAAAATCGTGGCACTCTGGACGATCAGAGGAGAGCCGTTCATCATCGAATTCCCCCGCTTTATCGCATCCTCTAAAGGCGATCAATTCCACTGCTTCTGCGATGCGAGCAGATACGGGATGGGAATCGCCGTTTACCAAAAGGCCAAGACGAACAACGGCAAAGAGGAATGCAACCTCATCTACGGCAAAAGCCTGGTCAAGCCCATCAAACTGGGCGAGCATGACTCAACCATTCCAAAACTGGAACTTCAAGCACTGACCCTTGGCGTCAAGGCAGTCAAGTTCATCCAAAGACAACTCCACTTCAAAGACGACCAAGTGCTTCTCTGGACGGACAGCCAATGCTCCGTAGAACGACTCAAGGAGAACAGGAAGCAAGACCGCTTCGTCTCCAACCGACTGAAGAAAATTCGAGAAGCGAATTTTCAAGTTCGTCATGTTCGAACAGACTCGAACCCAGCAGATTTGGCCTCACGCGGCACCGATCCACAACACCTCGTCACATCACTGCTATGGCGATTTGGGCCAATTTGGCTACCCAAATCAGATCGATGGCCTGAGCCAAATGCCACCTACGAACCGGGTGAAGAAATCAAGGACGTCGACGAGCCGCCGATAATCGATCTGAGCTTGGCCGTACACGAAGCACAAGCGAAAGCACTTCGACCATCGATCAAGGTCGAACGATTCTCCAATTGGACTCGACTCAAAGCCACGGCGGCATATGCACTACGCTTCATCATGACGTTAGTCATAGCCACAAACTTCAAGGCAAAAAATTACCCACTTTACCGGCTTTCACGCGATGATGCCGTAAAAAATCTTCGGACTAAGCCAACAAAAGGTCCGCTGACTCCAAACGAACTCGAACGTGCCGAGGAATGGCTATTGCAGGAGATGCACCTCGCTCATCTTCCGACGAGAACACTCATCAGAGACCTTCGCCTTTTCCACGGAAATGGGGTATGGAGATGCGGAGGCAGAATCGGCCACGCGGATCAGCTCGACTACGAAACAAAGTTTCCGGTCTACCTCCCGCCAGAAAGCTGGATCACGAAGCTAATCGTCAGGCATTACGACAAAGCGCTTCATCACTGCGGACCAAAAACGCTACTCTCCAAAATTCGCGAGAAATACTGGATTCCGCGAGGCAGAAAAACCGTCAAACAAATCCTCTACTCTCCAGACTACGGATGTTTGGAGTGTAGAAGAGATCGCCTGCGGCCATACGCTTATCCAAGGGCACCGCATCTGCCCAAGGAACGGGTCAACGAAACACGCCCCTTCAATCAAACCGGCGTCGACTACTTCGGACCGCTCAAAGTTCAGCGAGGAACCGAAACGGTGAAAATCTACGTGGCATTGTTCACTTGCCTTGTCATCCGCGCAATTCATCTGGAAGTAGCTGAAGATTATTCAGCAGAAGCCTTCCTTCGAGCATTTCGTCGATTTGTCGCTCGACGAGGAACCCCAACCCTGATCAGATCTGATCAGGGTACAAACTTTGTGGCAGGCGCAAAGGTCATCAAAGAAAAGTGGACAGACACTCTACTGCCGGCTCGAATCCAACAACAGTTGGCGCAACAAGGCGTCAATTGGATTTTCAACACAGCCCATGCACCATGGACTGGCGGATCATGGGAGAGACTTGTCGGCATCACCA
This sequence comes from Globodera ellingtonae, assembly GCA_001723225.1. Classification (NCBI taxonomy): domain Eukaryota; kingdom Metazoa; phylum Nematoda; class Chromadorea; order Rhabditida; family Heteroderidae; genus Globodera; species Globodera ellingtonae. The sequence goes on from MEIZ01000678.1 coordinate 6,044, forward strand.
AAAACGCGCTACGCAGAAGCGTTGGTCGAAATCTCCTGACCTTGGACGAATTCAGCACGTTAATCAGCGAAATCGAAGCGATCGTCAACCAGCGTCCATTGACCTTTGAATCTGACGAAGAACCCGGCTCTATTCTTCGCCCAGTCCATTTCCTGATCCCGTACGGTCAGGCGGAAACCAACTTCCCTCTCATCGAGGAAGACACTAACGACCAGGATTACATCCCGACCAGCCGCGACAAATTGCACGCAATGCTACGGCATGCCGATTCTCGGCTTGAAAAGTTTTGGCACGTATGGAGATCCGATTATCTCCTTTCACTCCGTGAACGTGACCGGTCTAAAGCAACAACTGAGCAACAACATCCATCCGAAGGAGATGTGGTGATTGTACAAGACGACCATCAGCCGAGATCGCTCTGGACGTTGGCCCGGGTCCTTCAAGTCCAAAAGGGGAGGGACGGGGCACCCCGCACGGCCCTGATCAACATAAACGGAAAAGAAAAAACTCGATCAATTAATCAATTGTTCAACCTGGAAATTGGTACCTCTTTTCCAGTAGAACAGGTCAACAGCATCATGGACCGCGACCCTGACTCCATCTCTCTCGCTGGAAGCGACGAAGAGCGCGACATTTCTCAATCCGGCCCTTCGAAAAACAGCTACAAAATCCCACGGAAGAAGGACATCGTCTTCAAAAAGCAACGACATTTCCTGGGACGCAATTGCGGCTTACAGGAAGTCCAACAACGGCCATCCGACAACGATCCCGACATGGGGCTACTCTACGCTCCTCGGCCAAAGGGAAAGAAGCTCTTCTTTAAAGACGGCAGTTTAAAGCGCCTTCTGGAATTGACAACGCTCTTCCGCCGCAAAGAAGGTGTGCAGGTCGCGAAAGAACTGCTCGAACAACACGGAAAAATGCCCATGAAAGACTGGGCGGCCAAAGAACAACAAATCACGGCCAAACTGCTCGAACAAGAGGAGAAACGACAAACGAAATCTAAGAAAAGGGAGCATCAACAATCGGATCGGTCAGAATCGGAACGGCAAATGCTTAAACAACTCTTTGGAGACTCACCGGAACAAACAACGGAACAAACGACCAGCAACGAAGCTGAAGACAAAGAAAGCCGCATGCAACAAAATGAAATGCGGATCAAATGGCATATTCATCGACAAGCAGCCGTTGATGAACTCCGGAGAAAGATCAAGCTCAAAAAGATGCAACAGCCGCCTGCAGCAATCGAAGAAGAAATCAACGAAACGCGAAAAGAGGATGAGCAGCACCTGCAAAAGCTCATCAAAGACGGCAGCAAGGAAGCGCAACGAGCCTTGGAAGCTGCCAGTCAACTTACGCTTCGGCAACAGTCACAACAACTGATGCTCAACAAACCACAACGCCTCGCATCAGACCTGCCAAGAAACGGCGAAAAACTGATCGACTTCTGCAAGCGACTGTACGGCGATCATCTCGAATCAGCATGGAAACGACAACGAGCATTTAAAGAAATGCAGGAAATTCTGGGAACCGGCAACTTCAAGCTCCACCATGTCAACGGACAGCAAGCCGCCATCAAATGTTTTCTCGCCAATCGACATGGACTCGGTGGCCTGTTCGTCATCAACAAAATCGAATCGTTCAACCACCCGGACGAATTTGAATTTCGAACGGCAACAACAGCATCCGTAGAAGCAATGAAGAGACCAGAATCATCGGAAATTGTGATCGTCGCAACAACAAAGCAAAGCGAGTCTCGGCAGACAACACAGCTTGCAGGCGGCAAACCACCACGCCCAGAATCACCGGAAATTTTGATCGTCTCGCCACCTGAACAGAGCGCGTCTCGACCGACAACGCGTTTTGCGGGACACACACCGCCACCATTTCAAGAATGGCTCAAAGAAAAAAGTCGAGAACAGCGACGGCAAGTCACTCAAGACAAACAACTCCGCATTGAAGAGTATCAGCTCGCCGCTCACAAAGAAGAAAGCTTTGTCCCATTTGACATCTTCCGAGAATGTGGCTTGGACCATACGTCATGTGCCAAATCGGCCATCTACAGCGCGATTGCCGAACCACGAAAAGTGGTTGAAGGCTACGAGGCATGTACCGCCATCAGTCTCTTCCACGCGATGCTGCTGCAATGGTTGCACAGATATCAGCCAAATCCCTACGAGGCCTGGCAACTTCACGAGGATTACGCCATCCTCGACGGATCAATGCAGCAAGAAGCAGCCGAACACTTTTGGAAGCACCAAGTGATCAACAAAAAACGGCCCTTGTTCAAGCCGGCAACACTCATCGCCACCATCGGCCATTGGCGTCACTCCTGTGATTACTTCGCAGAACTGTTCCAAAACACTTCTATGGCACCGATCAGACTCCAGCCAATCATCGACCAACAAACACCCAATCCATTCCAAAAATGGCTTAATGAGATCAACGCTCACGCCAGCGACAAAGCTTCACAGATAAAGGCGAAACTGCACTTTCCTCAAAGTCGATACCTCAACAATGCCGAAACCATCGTGATCGGCGAATCAATCGCCGAAGCTTTCTCGCACAGCATGCGAAATGCCTACTGGTTTTCGCACACTGTGACAAACCCGCTCCGCGTATTCGTTGGCCCGAACATTCGACGATTGGTTTTTGCCTACGACGCGGACATCACAAACATCGTCAAATACCTGGCACCAATCATTCATCCGTTATCCAAAACGGACATCGAAATGACCATCGTTCTGGGAAAAAAGGACAATTTGGAGTGGCTGCACAACAAGAAACACTGTCTCAGTTTGGCCCAAATCTACAAAATCGGCTTGTTCGTATTCAACGGAAAGCCCGGCGAACTCTCAGCCATTTCGGAGCGAATTCAAGGACAACCAATGGAGGATATGGAATTGGATCCAACACCTTCGACTTCCGCTGCACCAAGTTCGTCCCGATCGAACAAACCTTGGAGTCGGCACATCATCAACACCGCCATGCTGATAAGCTTGTTTTGCTTACTCACCACCCAAACGACTACTGCAGACCCCTACCCCCAGCAGAATGGCCAGCCATTCCGCTGGAGGGGAGGGGGCGGCTGGCGGACCCCTGCCCCCAGCAGAATGGACAGCCATTCTGCTGGAAAAGAGCGCAAATTCCAATGGAGAAGGGAAAGGCGACACCCAGCATTAACGCCAGCAGGAGAACATTATGTGGAGAAAGTCCGCGCATTCTACGCAACCTCCATCCCACCAATTACGTTTGCAACAGAAACAGTCCCCACGACTCAGCCAATTTGGACAACTACCCAACCGACAACTACGAACCCGCCAACAAATCAACCCATCGAACCGGCAACAGTGTTCACGACTCAACTCATTCGGACGACCACCCAAACCCCCACTACAAAGCAACGCTGGGTTCAAACAACCCAAACTATCCCGACAACAACTTGGAAACCGCCACCAACTACAACACGGCGCCCAACGGTCCGAACAACAACACAAAGAATCCGCCCAACTACTCGCTCTACGACGACCATCAATCTGCCATACTATGCCCTCCCATTGACAAGTCAGAGGGCTTCAGCGACGGCAAATCCGACACCCTCCGATCGTCGGATCATCAACGCGAACGGCGACAACGTGTTTTGGTGCACGGACCGCGGTAGCTCCTTGTGGGAGATCCGCGGAGCAGACAACTCGGCATTTTGTCGGCCTCCACCCAGCATGGAGGTGCAATGGCAACCTTTGCGGATCAACCTCTACGTCCGCATTCACGAGCCGGAAGAAATCCCATCAGCATGGCATTGCGCCATCAAACGCACAACTGAAACGTACTACACCAATTTATTTGATGATCACTTCGTCGACGTGGACAAAGAATTTCCACCGGTCGATGAACGACGCTGCGCACTGATGGCCCGCCAACAAATCTGCTCTGTTGCCAAGACAGAGATGCACCACCAAGGCAACCAAATTTGGGCCACTTCCGATGAAGTGGAAGTGGAATTTTCGCCGGCCTCTTCAAAGGACGTCAAAAAAGCACGGCGACGAACTGTTTCGCCCAACGCGCATCGCTGTTTGTGAAACGGCACAATCTGGAACTCTTGTCACCCGTTCACCAACTAAAGAACTGCTTCTACTCTTCAGGGTTCTGCCAACTTCCAGACAACACAAGTTTGATTTGGACTCCAGACTGTCCGAACAACCGCTGCAAACAATGCGACTACGCGCTCGCCGAGACTATCGACGGAGATTTCGCACCATCTGTTGGAGAAAATGCAGCAACATGGATTTCAAAAGATCGGCAAAAGGCATTGACGTTCACACCGACCGCTCCTGAACTTCTCGCTTGCGACGGCACCCACATCGTACTCTCGGAGCAGAGCTTCGGCGTCCCCAAGTCGCAGTACGACAACCTCTTCGCGACTTCGACCGCCCGGCAGAAACGATACGTGCAGCCAGAGCAGCTCGCCGCGCAATTATCGGCGTCCCAGCTAGCCACCAATATGGCTTTGGCCCAACTTTACCTCCGAGAATGCCAACGAACGATCCGGGCGGCAAACCCGACTCTCCAAGCCCGAAAGTTTCTGAAGCGAAGAAATCTTCAGGCTCGTTGGGTCGGAGAGTCAACGATGGAAGTTTTTCAGTGTGTGGACATCAAGCTCACGGACATCAGCTACCGGCCGACCAAAGCGTGCATGAAGTACATCCCCATCACCGTCCATCTGCCCGATTCGACGATGGACGCCTTCCTGGACCCGGAGCTTCGAGTCATCTCTTTCCACGCGATAACAGTGAGCTGCACCCACTTCCGGTACCACTACCTTCAGTTGCACGCCAACCCAAGTACATGGCTGCAAATCGACTCGCACACCGGAGTGGCACGACGACTAGAGCCAAACTCAGTGCATGACTTGTACGAAACCGTCATCAACCAGTCAAGCAGTGACATGGCCCTGCATCCGCTGATCTTCCACCAATGGCAACTCGACAATGAGACAGACTCCACGCGCTTCCCTCATATCCAGGAATTTGAGGGATTGGAGAACTTCAAGACCAAACTGGAACAACACACAGCGGCCCGAGCCGAGGCTTTGGGCGCTCTCACCGGGGGCGTCGAAGGATGGACCAAACGATGGCTCAAAGGCATCCTCAACTCCATCATCAACTGGTGGATCAAAATGGTCTGCGCCTACTCAACCTTTCTTATGCTACGCGACATTGTTCTACCATGTTTGATCGCCAACCTCATTAATCCAATACGGATTACGGTGTTAAGCCTGGTGGGAGTGCGGCGACGGCCCCGAGCACCTATTGACAACGAAACGACGAGATTGCCACGGCTTCAAATGGAGGAAGACATTCTTCTACGAGCACCCAGAAGAACATCAAAGCACATCACAATGCCAGAAGAACGAGGGACGCCGCCTGTTCACCTGGACGTCAGCACAAAAACGGCGCACTTTCGACAACGAGCACAGAGCAACACCGATTGGACAGGGGATACACCATTCGGAAGGACAAGACGACTCGCAGCTGCCGAATGACAGACGAGCCCAAGCGAAAGAAAGGAAGGATGGGCCCACACACCACGGATGAGCCTGTCGCGCGGAATGTCGGAACTTTAGTTCCTAAAAAACCAAAATTGGTTTTTGGGCAATCAATTGATTGAAGGGCCATTTCAAATCCCCCCTCTGTTGTTTACCCCG
>MEIZ01000679.1:0-11694 GCA_001723225.1 Globodera ellingtonae
TTGGGTCGGGCCCAGCTCCCGCTACACGCTTCTCCTGTTCCAGTGTTGTTTCTTCGTGATGTATTGGGTCGGGCCCAGCTCCCGCTACACGCTTCTCCGCTACACGCTTCTCCTGTTCCAGTGTTGTTTCTTCGTGATGCCGCTGGGAGTGCATGCCGGTTTTTGGCGAAAGTCTTGAGCAAATTTTTTAAGATATTCAGCAGGAGAATGTTTCGAATCATAGACTTTGGCACTTCTCATTGCCATTGGAGGAGGTGGCGCCTGTAAAATTGTAAAAGGTTTATTGGTTGTTCAACTTGTCGGAGGGATACCATCCAATTGTTTTTGGCAATTGATTGGATTTCAAGTTTCCTCCATGTACAGTTACACCTCCTCGGGATGCGTCAGCCCCTCCCAGACGAGACGACATCGCAAGTGCCACGGTCACAACTCGTCCGACCTTTCCAAAAATGCCGGTCGAATGGTTCTTCGCTTCTTTGTCATCTTTATGCCAATTTAAGGTTAAATTTTAATAATATAGGAAATTACAAAAATTTTAAATTTTAGTGTCAGTAGGGGGCCCCATAAACGTTTTTGTCTCGGGAACTGACCCTTTTTATTTGTAGCAAATGCGAGAGCGAGAACAACGCTCAAAATGAGCAGGCAAAGCATTGCGTTCGTGGCCATATTTTATTTTATTGGGAGTAGTTACAGCCTGCTTTTTGACCAATACGGTAGCCCCCCATACCTATGAGGGGGTGGGGCGCCAATTGAGCGCCAGGCTGCCAAGTGAGCGCAGGCCATCTGAGGCCCAGCCAAGTGAGTCCTGAAGCCAAAACCTATTGGCAGGGTACTGCGCGACTTTATGCAAATTTCGCCCTGCGCGACCCTCTCGCGCACCTGCCTCGCGCACCTGCGCGAGATTATGCAAATTTCTCCTGCGCGACTTTAATTAATATTTATATTTTATTTATTAATATTTTTACTTATTTTTTCACCTGCGCGAGTCACTCGCGCACCCTGCGCGACTTTTTTAATTATTTAAATTTAAATTTAGAATTTTTCACTGCGCGAGATTGTAAATATTCTTAAAATTATTTTTTAATCAAATAAAATCATTTTCATCGAGCGGGATTTGAACTTTCGCAGATCGGTAGTCGAACATCGCACACTAACCACTTGGCCACAGCTTCATTGCGAGAAAGGGAATATAATTCGCCTATAAGCCAAAAATTTCCCAAAAAATTCTTTTAACGCATTTTTTTCATTTATTTCTTTTAAATAAATATTTTAAAAATAAGAATAATAATTTAGAAAGCCCAGATTTAAATAATAATAATTATAAACGTAAAAATTGAATTTTAAATTTAGCCCAAAAATAAAAATAAAAAACTTTTGCAAAGATTGGTGACAAGATTAATTACTTTGGCCAAATATTTGAAGGGGATTTGTATAGTAAACACATAAAAAATTGCGCGCCAATTTTATTTTGAATCTTTTGAAATGGATTTCCCGATTTGATTGATGAGCTTCTATTTTTAGCCCTGAAATTCAAATAAAAAGGGACCGCTTGGGGGAGTTTGTACAAACTTGCGCTCATCCATTTTACTTTACGATTTGATTTTTAGCCAAATTTTAAAAATAATGGCAGCTTTGCCGGACGACGACCTGCCACCAATTTTGGACGGGCCGTTCAGCCCTGCAATGGATGCCGATACCCTGCTNAGCTTTGCCGGACGACGACCTGCCACCAATTTTGGACGGGCCGTTCAGCCCTGCAATGGATGCCGATACCCTGCTGGAAGAAGCACCTCCGCTGGGGGCTGTACTTGAACGCCTTCAGCATGAGGAGATTGTGGGGGCTCTTAATAAACTGTAAAAACATTTTCTAACTGTTTTGGGATTTTTTTCAGGTTCCTGCGCAGCCAAAGGCCGCAGCGCGCGCACAACGGAAACAACCGACAGTGAACAAGGAGTTGGACGCCGAGCAGTTCAATGGAAAGAATTGGATGTGCCTGACAGCGGCACAGGCTAGCAGCGGGCGTTTCAAAGGTGTGGAGAAAATAAAATAAAATAATACATAATAATTAACTCAATCACCGGATAAAGGGTGCTTTCACCCCTCCCATACGCATTGAAGGAGGTTCTCGCGCACATGACCTCTTTTTGGTCCTGCGCTACTTTATGCAAATTTTTACTCTGCAGTCACACTTGCGCACCTTGCGCGAAATTATGCAAATTTTTTGTTGCCCCCTCCCCTGGGCAGCTTTATTATATTTATATTTATTTATTTTAATTTTTATTTTTTCACTGCGCGAGGTACTTGCGCACCCTGCGCGACTTTTTTAAATTATTTAAATTTAAATTTCGAATTTTTTGACTGCGCGAGATTTAAAATATTCTTAAAATTATTTTTTAATCAAATAAAATCATTTTCATCCCGCGGGATTTGAACTTTCGCACACCGTCGTTGAACCCAGCACCCTAACCACTTGGCCACAGCTCCATTGAGTGAAAGGGAATATAATTCGCCTATAAGCCAAAAATTTCGTTAAAAATTCTTTTAGCGCTTCTTTTTCATTTATTTCTTTTAATTAAATATTTATAAAGTAAAAATTATTTTTAAAATTTCATTTTGTTCAAGCATTTCGTTTTCTCGGCCGCTTTATGCTCAACTTTATTTGGGGGTCGGCATACCCCGAGGACGTTTTGAAGGCGCTSTTCGCCATGACCTTGGCTTACGCTGTGCAGGGAGCRGACGGAATGAATATTGTCGCTGATCACTTCATCTTTCTACTTTCTGCGCGGCACCTGGACTATGAAATTGCGCTGCACTTTAAAAAGATCGRCACCACAACTGCCGAAACAATTATGACGCGCTTTGAGATGGTGGATCAAAGCAACAAATCAAAGGAGAGGCCTTCAATCTGCGAGGAGTCATTCGTCATTGACATCACTGCGATTGACAGCGGGGGCAAGCGGAAAAAGCTCGCCGGGAAAGGACGGCCCAAGGAGTTCAGCGTGAACTACAGCATCCATCAGGGGGCAACATTTGAACTGGTGAACAACGACAATTTTTGCCTTTTTCGTGCCTTCGAATTTCTGCGCATGAAGTATGTGCTGCCACGACAACGTCTTACCGACTATAAGCGTGACGACGCGTGGCAACTAAACAACGTGATGGCGTTATGCCGTACTTGTGACATCGAAATGGGGCAACAATTTTATTCTGTTGAAGATTACGGGGAAAGAATTCAGGCGTGTTAGCCTAAAAAAGTAATAATTTGGGGCGGTAATATTTTATTTTAAGGCTTTTTATGAGCAGCTACACCCCGGAATGTTCCGGCTTTTCTGCTTTGAGACTTCCGGCAAAATGAAACCTGCTTGGAAATCCGGTGCAGAGGCCTACCAGCACGAGCTCTGCGTGCTGTTCGCGGAGGGCGATGATGGGGCTGCAGGTCACTATGACGCCCTTAAGGCGGTTGGAAGGCTTTTCAGCCAAAAAGGCAATTACTGCTTTGGGGTAAGCGTGTGATAAGGGAAGGCTAATAAGGAAAAGATGTTTTCAGTGTGAGATGCCGTACCTTCAACCAAATCGCCATAACGCAACCTGCAAATGGAAGTGCCACAATTGCCAACGCGTCGGAAACTCCTTCAAGGGAAATTGTGACAATAAAAATGGCAATTTCTTTGAAACTTGCTTGGGCTGCAATAAGGTAAGTGCTCAATTTAAGTAGTTAACCTTTTTAAAATTTTATTTATATATTTTCAGACCTTCAAAAGCAAGGAATGTTACGAACATCACGCTAAAGTGGCCATGTGCACAGTAAAGCGCGGAAAAGAAACGGCGTCTACCGAAAAATCCATCTGCAAAAGTTCAAAAAAATGCCCAGATTGCGGAGTCATTTATCAACCGCGGGTAAGCTTATTTCTTGAATGGAATTGGCAGTGCCTTAAATTTCAGCTCCAGGACAAACAGAAAGACCACGTGTGTGGCCAAAAATTCTGCCGAGTCTGTCTTGGGTTTCACGCGCCGCGCGACTGCTACATCCCGTACCGGCCAAAAGTGAAGAAAGACAAACGTCTCATCTTCTTTGATTTTGAGTGCACAACCGACTTCAAACCGGACCCCGAACTTGCGCGGTTCAAACATCAGGTAATAAATATTGCCGTCGAGGAATATTTTCAATTTAATTTTACAGGTCAACTTCTGCTACGCCCACGTCACTTGCACAAGGTGCATTGAGAAGGGCATCTGGGACAAGGAGTTGGAAAAGGCGTGCGCAATTTGCGGGCCCCTCCGATTTTATTCATGGGCGCCGTTCTACTACGACAACACCGACGTGGACAGGGCATTCCGAGTGGACGACCCGCTGGCAGCGTTCACCAAATGGCTGCTGCACTTTGAGTCGGAAACGCTTGGCCTTGAGCCGAACGATCGACGAAAGCGCAAGCGCGCCCCGGCTAAAAACAACATACTGGACGAAGAAGCGGATGATGCCGAAAGCGACGACGACGACGACAACTGGATGATCTTTGGCGAGAAAGGCGAAAAGCCTGTTTCCGTCACGACCTACGCCTATGCGCACGCCGGTAAAAAATAAAAAATAAAATAACATAAAACACTAGCAAATTAAGGTTCACGCTACGATCACGTGCTGGTCTACGGCGAGATGCTGCGAATGGGCGTATGCCCTGATCTTGTGCGCCAGGGCAACCACCTGCTGGAGATGCGCGCCCCCAAAAAGGGGGGCATTACGGCGACTGTCTTCAGGGACAGGTAAAATAAATCAATTAAAATTCAAATTGAATTGAAATTTCAGCTATAAATTGATTCCGGTGAAACTGGCGGCGTTTGTGAAGACGTTCGGCCTTGAAATTGATGGGGTGGAGAACAAAAAATACTTCCCCCACAAGTTCAACAAGGTATAATTAATTAATTAATATTTTCTGCAATTCCCCTTTAGGAAGAAAATTACGACACCGCGCTCGACACTCTGCCGCCGTTGGAGATGTACTACCCAGGAGGACATTTCCCAGAGGAGCGCAAGAAGCTTGAGCGCTGGCACAGCGAAAACTTCAACACGCCCTTTGTCCTGCGCGAAGTGATCGCGGACTACTGCAAAACCGGTTAATTTAATGGGATAAAATTTGAAACCTTTTTTAAATTTAGATGTCCAAATTCTCGCGCATGGAGTGATCAAGATGCGCGACCTGTTCTACAAAGAAACGGGGGATGACATCACCGATTCGGTGACGATTCCGGTAGGGTTTCATTAAAAATAAAATAAATACCAATTCAAATTAAATTTAGTCCGCCTGCATGAAGTTCTTTGTCGCCATGGCGCACTTCGACAAGCAGAAGATCGCCATAATCCCGCACCTTGGCTACGAGAAGAGAGGCAAGCAAAGCTCCATCGCGCGGAAATATCTAAAGGTTTATTTAAATTTAAAAAAAGTAACAAATAAATATAATAATAATAATAACTTAAGTGGCGTGCGGAAGAGGAGATGCGCGAGAATGGCCTCACTCTTCGCCACGTCGAAAGCCCTGGCGGCGAGTACAAGTTCGGCACCTACAGCTTGGACGGGATGCTGGAGAGGCCGGGAGAGGGCAACAACCTCGCAATCGAGGTCAACGGGTAAGTGGAAAAGGCTAATTTAGGCAATATTCCCGGTATTACAGGTGTTTTTGGCACGCCTGCCCGCACTGTTTCCCCGACGACGCGGGAATTGTTGCAGGAGGGGAGACAGCGGGAGCAATCCGCGCAAGGGACGCAAAGAGGATCGCCCAAATTGCGCGGGAATTCGAGGTGGAGATCATTTGGGAGTGTCATCTCAACCGGCTGCTGGAGGACACCCCCGCAATGAAAGCATTCTTCGACAACACGCCCGACTCGGGGCCCATCGACTTCCACGACGCCTTTTTTGGCGGTAAATTTTAAAAAGGTTCAAATAAAAAGTTTAAAATAAATTAAAGGCCGAACAGGCCCTGAGTGGTTGGGGGCGTCTGTGATCAAAGATACTGGCGAGCTCCAGCCAAGGACGATCAAAATTAAGGACTTCAACAGTCTTTATCCTTCACGGTAAACGCCTTCCAATTGTTGCCATTAAATTAAAAAAATTCAGGAACATGTTCACCAACTACCCGGTCGGCCACCCAACTCTCGTCCACTTCGACAAAGACGTTCATTGGTGCAAGGCTGCAGACATGCTCGGGGACGACGGGAAACCACTCGAGGGAATCATCAAGTGTTTCGTCGTGCCCCCTCGGCACGTCTACTGCGGCATACCCGTCTTGCCGCTGCGCATGAACAAGAGGACTTTGTTCCCCTTGTGCCGGAAATGTTCCGAGATCTTCCCGAACGGCGCACTGGACAGGGACTACAACTGCCCTCACTTTGAGGACGAGGAAAGAGGTAAGTATTTTTTTAATAAAAATAATTAAAATTAATTTGAATTTTTTAGGCTTTTCGGTCACAATCCCACACATTGAGTTGGCGGAGGCCCTTCGGGCCGGGTACAGAGTCACGCGCGTGTACAGGGCGTACATCTGGCGGTTGTCATGCGACTGGAGCGGCTTCTTGTTCCACAGCTACCTCGAGAAATTTTTGAAAATGAAATTTGAGGGTAATTTTTATTTGAAACAATTTCCAGAATTAATAATTTTATTTAGCCAGCGGCTACCCGGCAAACTGTTCAGAGGAGGGCATCAGCGAGGAGGAGGCGGCCGCGCGAAAGCAGGCCTACATCAACAAGGCCTTTAGCGTATGCCAAGTGCGCCTCAACCCGGACAACATCAAGTACAACCCGGGCCTGCGGTACGTGTCCAAGCTTTGCTTGAACTCCCTTTGGGGCCGTTTTGCGCTCAGGTAAATTTTGAAAATAAATTAATCCGAAACAAAATTCAAATTTCAGAAATCGGCTGACCAAAACGGAGATCATCGACAACCACGCCGACTTGGCCAAGCTGCTCAACGACGACAAGATCGACATTAGCAGCATTGACCAGCTGACGGAGAAGTTCTGGATGGTCTGCTACAAGGCCAAGGACGAGCACGTGGTCGAGCACGACACGAGCAACGTAAAAATTTGAGCTTGAGGGGAATAATTTAAATTTTAAACTGCGCAGGTTGCCTTGGCCCTTTGGACGACCTCTGCGGCCCGGATTCATCTCCTCGACTCGCTGCAGCAGGTCTTTTGGACTCCGCAGGGTACCCGCCGCACAGACACGCGCGTACTTTACATGGTAATTTTTTTTAAATTTTTAACAATTTTCAAAACTTGTCTTTTTAAGGACACCGACTCCATCTTTTACGAGTACGAGACGGCCCTGGGTGACCCGCTGCCTGGCGGCGAACAGCTTGGTATTTTTGAATTTAATAATTTAAATAAATTTCCCTTTTTAGGCGAGCTGACGGATGAATATCCGCAGCACACAATCGTGGAGTTCATTTGCGGTATGTTTCGGGGGGAAAATGGCAAAAAATATTTAWTTATTTTAGCGGGCCCAAAGGCCTACGCCCTCTGGTTGCGCGACAACACCACCGGCGAAGATCAATACAAAATGAAGCTGCGCGGCATCACGCTGGACTCGGAYGCSTGYCARCAAATCAACTTCGCCAAGATGAAAGAGATGGTGATGGAAAAGTTGGGCGAGGGCGACAACTACTGCAGCTTCAACTACCCGACAAGGAACTTCCGCATCACCAAAAAGGGAGACATCTTCACTGTCCCCCTGGCGAAGARGTTCAACCCAACCGTCAACAAAGGGGTGATCAGRGATGATGGGCTGCGCGTTGTGCCCTTTGGCTACACGGACAAGGAGTACTGCCARCTGAACAACCCCCACTGTTGTGAGTGCCAAGTGTTTGTGCCAGAYCCSGAATATAAYTTTAACATTGCCGATCTTTGTCCCGAAACCGATTAACTTGTACTTTGTATTCAATTTATTGTTCAACAAAATCATCATTTGTAACCCAATATTTTTCCGGAAATCCAATAAATTTTACCAACATCTCTTTTTGCCCATCTCTCATCCTTTCCTTGTACTTCTTCTCCACCCTGTACAGTGTATTTTTGTCCACTTTTACTTTTGTCAATTCGGSCAAATAAAATTTTCTTTTCAATTTTGTCCCATAATAATCTTTGAGAAAATAATGTTCGGGGTTGGAYGAACGGCGTTCATCAACCGTGTAAACRTGGTCCGAATAGTTTGGCATATATCCTWAAAAWSAATTTWAAAAARCAATWAATTTGAACTTTCAYACCCTTTTCAAAAATATGTTTGGGCTCAGGGATCCTAACATTTTCCCCTAATTTGATCTTTGGCCTCTTAGTTGATGGCGCAACACTTGAGCCGTAGACTTTTTTCCACACCTCCCTCGCGTTTTGTTCGTCAATGTCGAGGGGCTTTAAACCGGTTGCGCGGCACACGGAATTATTTATGGCAGTCAAAAATTTCGCAAGTACATCCACCCAAGTTGARGTATTTTTGGCAGAAAAATATTTGTACAGGCGGGTTTTAAGCGTACGAATTGCGCGTTCTGCAACGGCGGCCTTCTTCTTTGAACTTGTCTCAAACTTTTTGATGCCCTTTTCGGCGTAAAATTCCTTGAGAGGCTTGGCCACAAACTCGAGCCCACGGTCGGTGTATAGCGTTTCCGGAAGTTTTGGCATTTGGCCAAACAGTTCATCAAAGGCTTTTTTCATGTCAGCGGGCTTTTTACTTTTGACYGGCRCSCCAAACATCCGTCTCGACAACACATCAACTGCCAACAAAAGGTACCGATTACCTGAATTCTTGCGCGACAAGGCTTGGAAGTCTGCCAARTCCGCCTGAACATCTGAACGCAAAGTTAAAAWRGSYAAAGRRAKGRCAWCTCACCGGTCATAAACCCGCCGGGGATTGTCCTTTGGCGACGGAATTTTTCKCGYTTRGGTTTAAACAGCGTATACGTGGTACTCCCTCGCAAAAAGTCGTCAAACTCTGCCCTCTTCACGCCAGGGTRYTTCTTTTTGACTGCCGCGTATAGGGGCTTTGCGCCCCCAAACCCACCCGGGTTGGAGGGGTCGGTGTAAATTTTATTTATTTTTTCTTCCATTTTGTGGGGCAAAATCCCGCGCGTTTGATTGAGCCCATCTTTCCGGATCCAACAAATAAGGGGTTGAGCAACTGCTTGGCAGTTGGGTCTTGCAAGAGCTTTTTCGTCAGCTCCCGAATACCGCTTGGCGACGGGGCATTTTCCGGACGGGGGTCCACCAGCCGTTCAATAGCCCTCGTCAAATCAAAATCAATAAATTCTCGTCCTGTTGAGGGGTTGATGATTTTATCGCGCGCATTCACCCCAAACCGCTTGGGGTCTGATTTTATTATCGACAAAAGCTGCTGTTCCTTGGCCCTTATCTCCTGCTTTTTGAGGTCCCTCTTCCTGCTGACTCTTGGCTCTGGGCCAACTTCCACCTCCTTTGGCGTCGAAAACTTGGGGGTGCTTATTGCCGCAGGCTCGTCATCATCGGCTTCGCTGCCACCAATCACAATAGTCTCTTCAACTTCTTCAGGCCCAGGCTTCAATTGTACGCCCGTTGCAGGAGATTTAGTCATCAGGCGCAGCCCGTTGCTGAGTTGGACTTTGACCGGCTTGTCCTTGGCCTCTTTGCGAAGCTTTAAATAKCTCCTCAACTGCTGATTGTACTCTGCACTCTTTTCGCTGACGTTTGCCGCCCTCTTTCTCTTTGCCTTTTCAAACTGTTGTTTGACAAAGCCAAAGTTTGTTTGCTCTGTGACGTCATCATCTACTTTCTCCCTCGCTGCAACCAGCCCTCTATAGTGTTCAATTGGCAGCAGAATTAGTTTGTTGGCCATCTTCTCTGCGAGTGAGCAAATATCGCGCGGCCTCAATCAATATCGGCGCCAATAGGGGGGCAAACAGTGAACCGCCGGATTGAAGTACCAATTTCTTGGCACTCTTTTCGCTTCTCACTCGAGCCAACTTCCGAATAAAACTCGCAAAGGGGGCAATCTTCTGTTTTTGTTTGTTGGTCAGACAAAAACTTCCGTTTAAAACGTTCAAACAGATTTCCACCAGCGTCAACAGCTCCTCACACCCGGCGCTGCTTAACAAATGACGTATCTTCTTCTGGGAGGATGTCTTTCCAAGGGTTTTCAAGTATTCGTAATTTTCCAGCACACGTTGGCCGATCAGCTGTTTCTTTTCTTGTTTAACCATTTTTGGAAACAAATATTATTTTTTCGTCGTCCTCCGGAAAAATGTTTGTCCTCAGTCGTAAAATGTTGTTTGTGTTTGCGTGAAGGGTCACYAACAAATACCCATACGGCTCAGCGCACGCCTGTTTATAAGCGTCGATTAGAAACCCCTGCTCGCGAGGGAATATTTGAGTGGCCAAATTGCGAATGCTCAGCATGTCGTTTGGTGCCCTCATAAGAAAAATGTACTGGGCGTTGGACCTTGGCACTCTCATTGCCTTGTCGAATAGGTTTTGCGTGAGGAAAATCACCGCAAAGTTGTTATGGTGGGACTTTTTGGTGTACAGGTCTGCCAACTTCTTCGCGTCAATCTCGCCCATCAGGTCGTCGTATACAATGAGAAAGGGCTTTGGCAACTTGTTCAACATTTCGTCGGACGGGGCACCTGCATGAACAATTATTCCCTGCCTCTCCAATTCCGGAATCTGCGCAGAGTATTCGCCGTACGCCCAAACTTAATCAGCCAATAACCGATTAATCATCAATCGCTAACCTATTGCCTTAGGGGGAGGGGCAAACATTTCGTCTGCGCAACTTAACAGCCGAAGGACCAGCTGGGTTTTGCCCGACGACGAGGGGCCGCTGACAATTATCCCGCAGGGGATGGGAAATTTTAACTCGCGCTCCTTTATTCTCGGATAGTCCATTACAAAACTATTAGAATGATTGATCGGCGTAAAGGGGCAGGAAATCAATTGGGTCCTTTTGTCTCCTCCCCGTCTTTCATTTCTTCTGCCGGCGGTTGAGCTGCCAACACTTGGGTTGCCCCTGCAACAGGTTCTGCTTGCCAAACCTCCGGGTGTCTCAATGGCAGAGTGAACACTTTGTTGCGCGATCTTATTCGGAATTTGGCGTTGTCGCCAAAATCGACTGAAATCAACTGATTGATTGGCCGAAAAACCCCCCTTTACCGATCTCGTCGAATGGCACAAAGTTTTCGCCTCCATTTTTGAGCCGAGTCGAGAAAACTGTAACGCCCTCCGCCTGAATGAAGTAATCGAGCTCGACAGTGCCGCTCCTGCAGCGAGAGCAGCGGCCCGGCTGATCCCATGGYACCAAGCGMGGGGTTTTCAGGTGCCGGGGGCAATACACGGTCAGCCCCATTGTGTTKACGTTGAACTCAATCTCCGGAAACTCCTGCGACGGCCTTGCTCGTTTCATTCTCTGAGCCACTCAATAGACGGGAGTCTGCCAAGTTCGGAAACTCAAGTAGTCCAAGTAGTTGTTGTCTTCAGTCGGCTTGTCGCCACCTTCGGCACTCTCGTCAATGGCCAACAACTCTAAATAGGGTTCCAATTCTCGCAAGCCCCTTATTTTAAACTTGCCCAAAGGATAATATTTGCTGTGGCCTTTGTTGTGGTACTCAACCACGCACTTCAACTGAGGGTAAAGAAGACGAATTCGGTATTTTATGTAGAAATATTGGTGGACTTTGACCTCTGAAAAGG
>MEIZ01000683.1:0-11594 GCA_001723225.1 Globodera ellingtonae
TCCATCGAACCCATCCCCTCGGGCCTGTGCCGTCCATCGAAGCCATCCCCTCGGGCTGTGCCGTCCATCGAAGCCATCCCCTCGGGCTGTGCCGTCCATCGAACCCATCCCCTCGGGCTGTGCCGTCCATCGAACCCATCCCCTCGGGCTGTGCCGTTCTCGTCAAGCCTCGAATTCATTCAACCCTTCAGCCATTTTTGGAAAGTCTGAGGGCATTCTCGGCACAATCAATGCCTTTCCGGAGGGGGGGGGAGGTCCATTGAGAGGGTATTCATTCGCCCTTCCGCAACGGATGAATTGAAATGTCCTCTTCGCCTAACTCGGAACGGCCCAATTGAGCCCAAAACAAACGAACCCCCCGGATTGATTTCATTTTTAAAAGAATGCCGGAAGTTCGAGAAGTTACGAATACTGAAAAGTGCCAAAACTTTTAAATGTTAAAAAAAGATTTTCAAATTGAATAAAGCTTCGTTTGCTTTTCCATATTTTCCAATTTTTCGTCAATAAAACGGGCTCTGTTTATGGTGCGGGTACTGAATTGTGCAGAACAGAGAAATTTTGTGCCTTGGGTTACCCGCCGTCGCCCGAAGGGTTTTCGCTGCCGCGAGGGTTCGTTAGTCGGCAAAACTCAATTGTGTCCCCTTACACTTCCTGTGCCGTGCCAATGACGGCCGTCTGTCTGTGCCAATCATAATTTGTTGTCAATTTGTGTCCTCGGGGCATAAAACAATCAGAAATATGTCGCAGACAAAATTAGTCGGAGCGATCATTCTGTAAAGTCCAAATAAAATTTGTGTTTCTGAAGGGATGGATACATTTAGTCTGATTTGGATAACCGGCAAGAATTGAAATTTTGTTAAATTTGAATCAGAAACTGAATTTCTGGATTTAAATTTGAATATTAATTTGATTCCAAATGCAATAAATCCCGATTTATTAAATAAAATCACATTTTTGGACTATGTGGACTGAGAAGCAAAGCCCTACGGGTCAATCGGTCGCCGTCGGCTGTCTGTACATCGGCATTGGACTGATCGGCTTGGTTCTAAATGTGGCCACTTGTGTGATGATCGCTTCAAAACGGGTAAAAACATATCACTGATCAGATAACGATCAGGACCAACAGAATGATCGAGCAATAATGATCGGATACCCAAAGTCGCGGTTAACATACTTTGGTATGATTTGCTTTCATTTTCAGGTTTATCGTCTCTCTGCCTACACTATAATGGCCAATGTAAGAACAATCCAATAATTCTATCGAATCAAAAAGAATTAAAACTAATTACCCAAATTAAAATGCTTGCCAGGTCGCACTTGCCGATTGTGCCATGCTTATTGTTGCGGGGCTCGCGTGCGGTTGCGCACTGATAATGTCGCCGACGGCGCCATTTTTGACAAACAATGCCTCGGGGAATGCCGAAGTTGCTGCCGTCGGATGGAATAGCGGAGGCGGAAGTTTTGGGACAAACCTCCGATCGGAATATGATCGACAACATTTGTCGTATCACCCGAACTACCGTAAGAAAATAGTCACCAAACTACCGTACACTTCAATATTCCAATGATAAGCATCGTTCAAATACTCTAAAATATTTAAATAGAGGTTCCGCCAGATTAGAGATTGATCGGATCGTAATTAGGTAAGACGGACGGCACTTATTCCGAATTGATCAGAATCGTCGTTCTTAACTGATCAGGATTAGAAAACGCCTGGGAAATTGTTTTGACCTAAACAGAACAAATAACATTTAGATTTGGAAACAACTTCTCGACGGAATAATCCAGATTTCGGAAAGCAGAATCCGTCAACTTCGACACTTCGGGAAGCCGAAAGTCGAATTCCGAATAATAATGCTGGACGGGATGGCAACGAATTTGTTGAACTCTTTCCGGGCTTTCTGAACTTTGGCATTGCCTTCGGCGAAATTGCCTCATGGAGTGCCGGAGTGCTTTCCTATGCGTATCTTGGCATAAATCGGTATTACCTAACAGGCATTTGCTTTGGTGGAAAAAAAGAATTTTGAAAAATGATTTATTTTTCCAAATGTGTGGCCATACGCTTCTACGGCACGCGGGCCAAGCAGTTCAACCAAGTTTGGGTGGCACTGGTTGTATCCGCGCTGAGTTGGGCCTTCGGCTTGGCATTGGGTCAATCAATGGAAGGGGAGAGGGCTTAAAATTCAAAATGTTTTTAAATTTAGCATTTCTCGGCACTTTCCCTGCCCCCGTGGTGGCAATTCTGCCCGCGCTTTGGACGGTCGGCATGCGAGAGGAGGGCACCCGACGCGAAGGTCAGTCCGTTCACCTGCAGTTTTTGAATATTCTTGCCAATGTTGGGCCAAGATCTGATCCATTTAACTGATCAGATAAGGCAAAAAGGGCATTTCGGGGAATAATTTTTGATCAGTCCAAAGTGGCGAATAGCGTCAGATCAATCAGATCAAAGATTGACGCAATTTCCAATGTTTAAAGCTCTTCTGACTTACACTTCGCTGGCCATCCTCGGCTTCAGCGTTTCTCTTCAATGGATTTGTTCGAGTTTGGTCAGTTTTTTAGCTCTAAATTTTTAATGCAAAATATTTTAAGGTCCTCCATAAAATTTTTGTGGTTCGCAAGAAAATTTTGTCCAACAAACTCGGCTTAGACTCGGCCAACCGATTCCGAAAGCAGGCCAGACTGACCTTCCAGGTTTGGCATTGGCACGGCCTTTTTTAACAAATTCATTTAATTCCATTTTAAATAATAAAATAAATAATTAACTTTCAATTTCAATTTATTTCTCTCAGTTTTTGTACCCCTCTCTGTTCTGTGCCGCCTCGTCGGCCCTTCAATTCGCTAAACCGTTCCTTCACCGGCACTTTCGACTTGTCAACCCGTCGCTGATCGCTTTGCATTTGGTCAGATCGGAAAAGGCCAAAAAAAGGCTTTTGGCACAAAGAACATTTAGATTTGGCTGCTTAACCACGCGTGCAATCCGGGTAATATTTAAATTTGAACTAAGAAAATACGATCCATTAATTAATTAATAATTAATACAGTAATCAATCGATTTCAATGCCTCCCAAACAGTAATTAGTACAGTTAATCAATCGATTTCAATGCCTCCCAAACAGTAATCTACGCGTACTTCAACGAGCGCATGCGCGCCTCGTACATTGAATTGTTTACGTGCGTATACGTACGCTCCAGAATACGGCGCCGCAAGCGCAAATATTTTGACAACCCGCTGGGCATGACGTGGACAATGCGGCTGTGCGCGTTTGCCGGCCTTCCGTTGGCC
This sequence comes from Globodera ellingtonae, assembly GCA_001723225.1. Classification (NCBI taxonomy): domain Eukaryota; kingdom Metazoa; phylum Nematoda; class Chromadorea; order Rhabditida; family Heteroderidae; genus Globodera; species Globodera ellingtonae. The sequence continues at coordinate 3,284 of MEIZ01000683.1, forward strand.
AGGTGCTGCTACCGTATCTGTACAAAACGTACAGTTACCTTCACTGATCATCAGAATATTTTGACTGATCACTAAATAAATGGTCTTTGCTGACTGATCATTTTCAAATTATCCGGTTACTTTTGGAAGGAAGCAGATCAGATCAAATCATAACTTTGTGTACTTTTATACCCACCGACCCCACAGATTTCGCCGTCCAATGAAACGTCGGCCCCAATCGCGCACCGGCGCTTCTTCCACTGCAGGCGGAAGAAGGGCCAATGGCAATTTTGTGCGCTCGTCCCTGCAAATGCAGTCACGCGACTTCGAGCAGTACGTCGGAAGGGCGTCAGTCGGTTCAGTGACTTCCCGAATTTCTGCTATTGACAGACTTTGCGAGTTTATGATGCGCGTGAACCCGCCGAATGACTCGTCGGAGGGATGGCACGAGTCAGACACTCCCTCCTCCTCCCAGTCCTCCTCATCCGGCGAGGAAGAGGGCTTCTGGCCCGGCCGAAAAGTCCGATCGGAGGTCAAAATGATCAGAAATTGGACTTTAAAGTCTTCAGAAAATTGATTCAATTTTGCTATGAAATTTTGCACTTTCGAATTCATTTGTCAGGGCGGCTTGCTGAGTGCCGTGGAGGCCATCCGACGTCTGTCCAATCAATCCATTTCCATCGCGCAACAGCCAGCCCGAGAAGCGTCCCATTCAATCGTTTTGCTGAACCTTGGCCGAACTTTGGGGACACGGTTCAGCAACAAAGGGAGCATTTGAAGACAGACGACGAGAGAACGGCGAAATGGGTGAACAAAATGGCGAGACGACGAGAGAAAGAGAAACGGCACGGCAATAAATCCCCGAAATAATTAAAATTAAATTTGTATTTATTAAACAAATGATAAAACAATTAGTAAGTCCTTTAAAGTTCTTCCTTTCCGTTCTCTTCTCCCTTTTTCTTTTTCTGTTGTTCTGCTTTCTTTGTGTCCGTCTTTTTCTCTGCTGCCTCTTTCTTTTTCTCTGTGCCCTCCTTCTTTTCCTTGCTCTTTTTCTCTGTGCCCTCCTTCTTTTCCTTGCTCTTTTTCTCTGTGCCCTCCTTCGTTTCCTTGCTCTTTTTCTCTGTGCCCTCCTTCTTTTCTGCTTCTTTCTTCTGCTTCTTTGCCTCCTCCTCTTCCTTCTTTGCCTTAGCGGCGGCTTTTCCGGCCGCGTGCGGACATCCGCCTTTGCCAACGTCTTCATCCGCTTTTGGCACAGCGCCCTTTGTCTTCCCCCCGGGTTTGGCACTTTTCTGGAAAACGGAGAATTGTTACGGCCTTTCAATTGATTATGTCCCATAGAGGGGGGGCTGGCTCTTATACACATCTAGATGTGTATAAGAGACAGGTCATGTTCCGTCTCATTAATTGCATTCATCCATTCATCCATCCATCCATTCATCATCATCCTCATCTTCATCCTCTTCCACCCCCAAAACAACAATTTATTCATTTATATAATCCTTTGCATCGGCGCTGGGGGGAGGGGGGGCGGAAGATGTGCGAGGCGACCAACGAATCGTCCGTCCGTCCCCGAGGAATTGCCCTCATCGGAGGGGGCTGAGAGGGCAGAAACCGTTATGAGTCAGGGCAATTGATGATGACGACGGATTCCGGAACCCCTGGGGGGCTGTCAGAGGGGAGGGAGGGCGCGGGTCGCTTTTTGTAGGCAGCAGAAAACCCCGCGGGGCAAGCCAAACCATCTGTTTGTTGTTGTCTTCCAATTCAAATGCAAATCGGCAACGAAATTGCACCGCCTGCCCCGAATTTGTTGCTAATTTTGTGAGGCGTCTGCCACAAATTTCGATTCAATTTTAAAATGCGGAGATTTAATGCAAATAATCTTTTTTTTTACAAAAATTTTCTAATACTTCCAAATTCAAAGGCTTTTTGACCAACAGAATGCCAATGCTTAACGCCGTATAAACAAATGCGCCCGAGGCAATGTCCAATGTTCAGCTTCAGGCAATTCCCCGATTACGGTAAGTGATCTTCGGCCAACTGGTACGGTGTTTAATGTACTCCTAGCATCAGCAGAGTGCCGCTTCCAATTCTTTTGGTCCTGCTGTTTTTGACACGGATTGTGCACGAAGTTGCCGGGCCCGGACTGAAGATGCCGCCCAGACTCAGCAGGCCTCTGCCGTCGCCAGCACCGTCTCCCTCCACTTACAGTATCCAATTTGTCGTCTATGCTACGGTAACCAATGTCGGTGCACAAATTCCAGTCGAGAAAATAAGGTGAAACAAAACCCTTCATAAACCAAAAAAAGGTTTCACTCAGCAGCATAAGACAAAATGCCATGGCACGAACTTCGCACCGCCGTTCCCATCGGCACTCTCATCGTGTTAAAAAACGCCGCAGGCAAAATGCGGCGGGTGACAATCGGACAGCGCGACTGGTCGCCGAACTGCTTGAAGATCTCAAACAGCCAAAGAAGCAACAGCAGGAGAGTGACATGAATCAATTTAAGCACAGTCTGGAGATGAACTCTACCGAAATTGGCACTGACATAATCACCTGGCAACTGTTCAGCCAGTGCTCCAGGGCATTTGTACGGATTCGTACCGACGACGGGAAGGTGGACGCAAGGGGCGGCACGGACGAGGCGGACGAGGAGTACCAAAGTGATAAATTTAAATGGGAACGGAAAAAGCCAAAAACTGAAAACAAAATTGTGCCCATCCCTATCAAAATGCGAGAACGATGTGCCAATGTTTTGAAAAAGCCAAAAGACTCAGTTTCCCAATTGGAGACGAACCATCGCCTCCCAATTCGTTCAGCACTCTTTTCGCCCGAACTTGTGGCGGGCGAGCGCGGCGCACGGGGACTGATTCGTCTTGAGCACGTGCACAGCGGGCGCCTGCTCTGTTTGGGTCGACGGCGGGGACTGACAGCGCGCAAGGCATTGCCTTTTTTCAAGAATTGTTTTATAAGAAATTATGAAAAATAAGAATTCGACTTAAATATAGAATTTTTTAAGCGCAACTCGCGCACGATTAGGGACCCGTTGTGTTGGCTGCGCGAAGATTTGACTCCCTCCGGCTACACATCGATTAGCGCCACGCGTCCGATCGGATTTTCGCGCGCCGGCCGTCCGCTAACTCACACCGCGCGCCTTTCATACGAATCGGGGCGTTGTTTTCAATTCACCAAACTGATCAGCCGTCGTCGGGTGCTGCACCAGTGGCCAAGGTACGGCATGAACTCCTTCCTCTGCTGGGCTTCAAGTTCAAAATGTTTGATAACGAATTTCTGAGCATTTCTGTAAAGCCATGGCTGATCAACTGCTCCTTTTTCTTTGATTCAATATTTTCTTGCTTCACATTCATTATGTATAATATTTAATTAATCATTTTCATTTTCGGCGTTATCCTCCAATTGCATCGGTTCCGGAGGCAACTGCGCGACGAACGCGGGCCGGGGACGACCATGCCCTCAGGGAGGTGGCCCGACGGGCATTGCATGCCAGGATTGAGGCGCGTGAAGGCGAAGACGGATCCGGAACGGAAGGAGACGAACCCTTCGTACTTCCCATAACGATCTTATAGGAGACAATGTGCATCAGCGATCGTCTAGACTTAATGTCAAATGATTTTAAAGTTATAGAATCGATTTTGCAAATAGTTAATTGCTCACAAAGGCACATCCATTCCCGCAAATTCCCCCGGGGGGATTATTATATCTTTTTGCTGTTAAAACTAAATCCAATTAGAAGGTAATTTGCATATTTGCCTTATTGTCATAATTTGTTGCGTGTTTTTACGGTATTTTATTGAGTTAATATGACAATGAAAAATTGGACATTTTATAATAATTGCATTTTTTTAATATAATTTATCAGAGTTTTTATTAATTTGACGAATCGTTTGGCTGTTCACAATGTGGCATTTTGATTTGATTTACTCGCCACTAAATCCATCGAACCCATCCCCTCGGGCTGTGCCGTCCATCGAATCCATCCCCTCGGGCTGTGCCGTCCATCGAACCCATCCCCTCGGGCTGTGCCGTCNCCAACCAACCGCCGATCAAAATTCCGATGAGAGCGGCGGAGACTCCGTGGCCCAAAAAAGTAAAATCTTACGCCAATTTATTCGTATTTATGTAATAATGCTCACACAAATAAGCCCATTTTTCTCATAATTTTGGATTCTCAATTTTTGATTTTTGTCAACGCCGCAGGCTATTTATATATACCCTGTCTCTTATACACATCTTATTGGAACAAATGCAAATGATCATTGGAAGACAATACAAAAAAGCATAAAATGTTCTAAGACCCGCCGAAAGCGTTTTGCCCGAGGCAATCGTTAGGAAAAACAATGCCCTAAGGCTAAATTGGTGCTTTGATCAGGAGCTGCTGATTTGGACATGGATTGGGATGGATAATGACTGACGGAGTGATCAGACATTTATCATCCTTAAGAAATTTATTGACATTTATTTTACGCCCCCCCCCWCCATTTTGACGATCATCGCAACTGATCAGCTGTCACCAAAAATTGTTTTCTTCCGATCAGTTGTTGGCGATCGCCAAATGATCGGACAAATTGTGTCATTTGCTGGGGGCGAGGACAATGTCATCAAATTTAGGTCTTCGCAGCCGAATTTTGGGTTTGACCTCCCCAAAAAAGCTCCCCCCGTCGCTCCCTTTTTCCGGGCGATTTTGGTGAAGAAATTTATCCGTCCGCCCGCCCGTCGATGATCCATTCGCCCGGCAGTCCCTTCAGCAGCAATGAAAGGACGCCCTCCCCCCCTCCCCCCGTTCTTCCACTTCAAAATGTTCTTCCGCATTTCTTTACACAATCCGTCCGCTTTTTGAGCATTTCAATTTTTCTTTCTCAGCTTATTACATCAATTTTATTTTTTGTGGTGTTAGACTCTGATCAGTCAGTGTGATCAGACCTTTTAAATTGAAATTGAATACAAAAATTGAGTCAAAATCAAATCAAGTCAAGACTGGAAGCTGTCGAGACTTTCGCAAGGTTTTGGCCTCATTTTTTGTGCTAATTTTCGAAAATGCAAAAATAAATTCGCTCTGCCGATCACTTTTCTTCGTTTTGCCCCTACAAAATGTAAACATTTCGCCGCTTCCCGCCAATACAATTCCTTTCCCATGTCATTTTTACTTCGGAATTTCATAATTTATTCTCACGGCGTCCCATTTTTTGCACCCGTCAAAAGAAATTCATTGCATTCATTGGGCACAAAACAGTGAACGCTTTTCATTGAATTTGTGGGGGCGAATGAATCTCTTTTTTTTGATCATTCCCTCCGGCGATTATTTGGAGATGAAAGGAATGCGCTTGGAGGGTGACAAAAAGGTGGCACATTTTTAGGCACAAACTAAAGTTTTTTCATCCAAAATTGAAGGAAAATANGAAAGGAAGACTGAACTGATCCATTCTAAGTTCCTTCAGATCACTTATTTGAAAGGGAGACTGAACTGATCCATTCTGAGTTCCTTCAGATCACTCATTTGTCAACCAAAATTTCTATTTGCTTACCGCCTCTGCGCGAGTCGACCACCTGCTGAACGCCCCGCTGCAGCAGCAACATTCCTTCGGTTGCCGGCGCAAATTTTGCCTCAAGGTCCAACTGTTCAATGTCGCGCAATGCCGGCGGCACTTCCTCGGGCAACAACTCCGACTAAACGGACAAAAGAAAATTTAAAAATTCCATATTTTGCCACGACCACTTCGCGCACGCGCTCCACACTCTCCCAGTCGGCCGCCTTGTCCTCTTCCTCCGCCTCGGCCAGTTCCAACACGGGCGCGAGCGCCTGCCTCGCCTGATGGCACAACGCCACGCGAGCGCCATCCTAAAAACGTATAAAATTATTGAACGCTTAATGCAACTTTAAATTTAAATGTTTGGCGTGCTGCCCACCTTTGATGTCCGTTCGCATTCGCGCAATCCGTCGCGTGCCTGTCGCAAACGCAGCAGGCGCGTCTGCAGCGCATGTCGCGCGTCCAACACTCGCGGAAGCTCGCGGCTCAGCTCGTCGAAATGCTTTCGCATCGGTCCCGCATCTGCAAATTGAGGATAATATTTAATTTCCCCTCTATCTTTTGTTAATCGCCCCCGGCGTACTGTTCGTTTTGGCGATCATTTCGTCGATCAGATCGGTGCCGGTCACTCGTTTCAGTCGCCCAACCACCGCCTCGCCGGCTACGTCCAGCGCCCGATTCAGCGAGCCGTTCAGCACATAAAAATCGTCTCGAAGCAATTTTCGAATTCGCTGTAATTATAAATTTTAAATTTATAATTAATTATTGTTTCACGACTTCAACTGTTTCGCTGCGGTAGATGAACACGTCACTGGCACAGTAATGGAGGCGGGTGGGCAACTCGTCCAGTCCGTGTTGGGCGTACTGGGTGTTGATCAACAGAATGGCGGCACAGAATCTGAAAGCGTTTAATCCAAGTGTTTAATCCCATGCCTTGTCCCACTGGCACTCACATGTTTGCCACAACGAGAAGTCCGAGCAGTGCGTTCAGCACCAGACGACGCGCACCGTCAAAGCGGCGATCAGAGAGAAGCGCCTTCTCCGACCGTTGTCCTCCACAAAAGCAGCAGGACACGCAGCGGTAGGCCAAGTAGAGCAGCGTGAAAAGGGGCGGCACCGCGACGAGGAGAAGGGCACCGATCAACCACCAAAGTTCAAAGTCCACCCACTGATCACCGGGGGGCACATTTTCAATTAATTGATAACAAATGCCAATGCCCACCTGATCCCTTCGCTCCACAAATGATTGCTTCCAGGCGTCCACGTTGCCGAGCAAAGCGTCGTCCGAAAGAAGTTCTGAGAAAAGTTCAAAATTACCAACAAAAAAAAGCAGAAAAGACGGCGTTCGGTTCGGACTTTGGTGCGGAAATGTGCGCGACAGCGTGCGGATGAGGGCGTTCTGCGCGCGTTGTAACGTGCGCATGGCCGGGTCCGGTTGGTTTGCCTGCTCCGCAAACAACCCGCAGCGATAGGGCTCCGACGCGCGGAAGGGCTCAAAGCGCAATAACGGCACATTTTCGGAAGAAGAGGGCACATTCCGTCTCGGATGCGCAGTTTCCGTGACGGAAGCGGCAACCAGAATGGCCAACAAAATAGCCACCGGAAACGCGAATGTTGGGGACGGCACTGGCATTTTCCCCAATTATTAGCAAATCATTTCGAAGAATATTCTGAAAATTTTATATTATTAAATTAAAAAAAATGTTAATTTTTATAAGATTGAAATAAAAGAGACACAATGAATTTGATTTTAACTCGAATTGAATGATTAGTTAGTTTCAAGTCCAAGCAGTCCAAATGCTGTCTCTTATACACATCTAGATGTGTATAAGAGACAGATTTGAGGGTGACCGAATTTTAGAAGGCATTTTATGCATTCCCGGCATATTTTGTGTAAATTTGTGACATTTTTTTGTGCAATTTGTTGCATTTTCATATTTATTATGGAAATATTTTCGATTTTACATTTTGACCATTTTTGGTGCCCAATTTCTTCTCATTTACCGAAAGTCCCTTTGCCCGGGGAAAGTATGAAATTGACCCCCAAAGGGTCAATTTGCATAATGTGCCAAATTGAGGCTGCTGAGAATCGAGACTCTCGAACATCCCTAATAGATTATAGTTTTAATATTATATTTAAAAGATTTATGCAAAATGCCCGGCGGGCAGGCGACCCGACGCCCCTTTAAGGAAAGGCAAAGAATTTTCGTAATTTCGCCTCAGGCGATTATAATTATGTCCGTCTATTGGTGACAATTTGTGAACAGAAACAGCCAAACTTTGCATTTGGATTGTGCAAATGCGTCCGTCCGCCCCTTCCCAAAGATGCTAATTACTTTTATTCATTCCGTCCATCCCCCGAAGGGCGGGCGAATGGACGCCGGGGGGCATCGGTGTGTTGTGCGTCTGACAATTCACTTTAAAATTCAAAAAATTCCCCCCGCCCCCTCTTTTTATTTGGTTGGTCCGGTGTTTGACTGTTTTCATCGGCCTGATCTTAAATAAATTAAACAAATCAAACTCAAAGAAAATGTCTTCAGAATTTTCCATATTTTCTTCCGTGGAACAATTTCGGGCCGGACTTGTCGATGACCACAACAACATGCACACACATCGCTGAATTAATCCAATTTGCCTTTACTGCCATGACGTCGTTACTGACAAATGAGTTATGCCCTGAGGGGAAGGAGCGAATTGCGCAGTAACCACCCGCCTCTCCCCTTAAGGCATATTCACTCAGAAGAGCTTTTATGAAAGGAAAGTTATAAAAGCTTCGTCAATTTTAAAA
>MEIZ01000684.1:939-10960 GCA_001723225.1 Globodera ellingtonae
GCTGAAAACGGCTGTCAGCAATTCATTCATCTTAAAAGTCGCACTTGCAGTGCACATCGATCCGTCGGTGTGCACTGTAAGACGGGCTTCTTCGGCCGCGGCACAGTAAAAAATGGGTTTTTTGGGTTTTTAGTGTCAGATTTGTTAACTTTAAAATTTTAGTTAAAAAATTTTTTAAAATTTTAACCAACTTTCGCAGCTTCCGTTTTAATTTGGAGTTTTTTATAGCTTTTTTAACCCGGTTAGGATTTTTTTTATTGGTTTGTTAAACGGGTTTATAATTAAATAAATTTTATTACGCTTTTTGAATGGTTAATTATTTTTAGCAAATTCTTTTAAAAACTAATTGCCAATTCGGGTTTCAACTATATTTTTTGGAGGTTTCAACGGGTTAAATCTTAAAATACGCCACTTAAAAAATGCATTGAGATTTTTTTGGGTTTTTAAACCGTTTGATTTTATAAAAAAATCTTCGAATTTTTGTTTCGGGTTTTAAACCAATGGATTTTTTTGGGGGTTAAACGGGTTAAATACTTAAAATCACGCCACTTTAAATAAACATTGATATTTTTTTGGGTTTTTAAACCGTTTGATATTAAAAAATCTTCGAATTTGTTTCGGGTTTTAAAGCCTATGGATTTTTTGGGAGGTTTCAACGGTTAAATCTTAAAATACGCCACTTTAAAAAACATTGATATTTTTTTGGTGGTTTTAAACCGTTTGATATTTAAAAAATTAATTTTTGTTTCGTTTTAAAGCCTATGGATCTTTTTTGGGGTTTTAAACGGGTTAATACTTAGATATCACGCCATTTAAAAAGCTTGGATTTTTTATTGGTTTTTACCGTTTGATTTTTTTTTAAATTCTTCGAATTTTTGTTTCGGGTTTTAAAGCCTATGGATTTTTTTGGGGGGTTTAAACGGGTAAATCTTAAAATCACCCATTTAAAACATTGATTTTTATTGGGTTTTTAAACCGTTTGATTATTAAAAAAAATCTTCGAATTGTGTTTCGGGTTTTAAAGCCTATGGATCTTTTTGGGGGGTTTCAAGCGGGTTAAATTCTTATAAGATCACACCATTTAAAAAAACATTGAATTTTTATTGGGGTTTTAAACCGTTTGATCTTTTTTAAAAAATCTTCGAATTTTTGTTTCGTCTTTTAAAGCCTATGGATATTTTTTGGAGGTTTCAAACGGTTTAAATACTTAGAATATTACGCCACTTTTAAATGCATTAGATTTTTTTTTGTGTTTTTAAACCATTTGATATTTTTTTAAAAATTCTCGAATTTTTGTTTCGGGTTTTAGAACCTATGGATATTTTTGGAGGTTTCAAACGGGTTAAATACTTAGAATATTACGCCACTTTTAAATGTCATTGGATTTTTTTTGTGTTTTTAAACCGTTTGATATATTAAAGCCTATGGATCTTTTTTGGGGGTTTTAAACGGGTTACATACTTAGAATATCACTCCAGCAAAAGAAATCGGTTTTTTATTGAGTTTTTAAACCGTTTGATATTTTTTTTAAATTCTTCGAATTTGTTTCGGGTTTTAGAGCCTATGGATATTTTTTGGGGGGTTTTAAACGGGTTAAATACTTAGAATATCACTCCATTTAAAAGGCATTTGCTTTTTTATTGGGGTTTAATAGGCACACTCACATTCAATTAATTATAATAAAGGCCTAATACACTCAATTATTTATAGTTTATTGAAAGAAGGCTAATTGATTTAATTTTGGCATTCATTTATGTGGTTTATTTATAAATAATTATAATAAAGAATCTTTTGCCTTTTTTAGAAACAATAGCAAATAAATTCTAAAGCCTTTTTAGGCAAACTCACATCAAACTAATCATAATTGATTATAGTGCCTAATTTCTCCAATCCCATTAACTATTAATGCCAAAGGATTTAACCAAATTCACATATTTACATATAATTCATTATAATAATGCCAACAGCACTCTATTCTTTATAATTACGTGAAAAACCTAATTAATTTAATTTTGGCACACAGCCCGTCGGCTTATTTACACGTAATTATAATAAAGCGTAACAATAAAGGTTATTTAGGCAAACACATTTATATGATTTATTTACAACTGATTTAATAAAGCCTAATTTGCCTAATTTATTAAAATAAATGCTTACGATAAATGCTATTTCAGCAAACTCACGCTCAATTAATTATAATAATGCTAATTAGTCAAATTTTGATTACTATGAAACTAAATGATTATAATAAAGGCAATAACGGCGAATTAAACTCAACTTTTAATTTATCATAAAAAGCTAAAATCAACTTTTTTTTTGCCTCACTTTTCTGTTTATTATAAACCATGTTTCTTTGTCAATTCCAGTGCTTTAATGTTAAAATATGCTGCTTGAAACGGATTAAACTATTTTAGAAATTATTTTAATTTTGTTACTTCCTTTTTAAGCCTTAGGGTATTTTTAATGCTGTTTACACGGGTTGAAAAATTTTAGAAAGTAACCTATTTTTAGTTACGCCTTTTTAAAGGTTTTGGGAATTTAAAAAAAAATTCTTATAACAATTATTAAGGAAAGGCAAAGGACTTTCTAAAAAATTTATACAAATTATTAAGGGGGTTTAAAGCGTTTGAACTATTTTAATAATTTTTTTAACTTTTGTTACGCCTTATTAAAGGTCGTCTGAGCTAATCGCGAATTTTAAGTGCTTAACTTTTGGCAAAAAAAATGTTGTCAAAAAATAGAATAACTCGAAAAAATTAAAGTACTTGAAGCTATTCTAGAATGTGATATTTTTTAATTTGTGCGATTAATTAAATGATTACAAGAGGAAAAAACAAAATTGTAGACATAATAATTAAACACAAAACCAAACAGATATTTACAATTTAAATGAAATATTAGCAAAAGCAAAAATATGGTATAACACAATAAAAGCTTATTAAAAAAAGATGTTCTGTGTTTAAATGAGTTAAGGAATGTACCAAACGTTTCAAGAATGTGGAAGCATGGCACAGACGTCCGGGCTAAGTGACAACGGGTTCATCTTAGATGAGCACGTTCCCACGTCTTCCACGGGTAACGCCAACGTGTGCCAGTCTAAAATCCTTTCAAATTTCAATTTTGCTCCATTGCCTAAAATTTTGCTAAGAAAGGATTTTCTAATAATATTTAACCCCTTAAAACCCCAAATAAAATTTTAATATTTTTTTTTGGAAAACGTTTAAAAAGCCTTCCTAATGAGCAGGATTATTTTCTAAATTTTCAAACTTTATAAAAGCCTCTAAAGTTTAAAATTATTCTAAATTTTTTCCAAGCAATTCTAAAATTGTGAATTAATTGTTGGCTTTGTAAATTTCCAGAAATTATTCTGATTTCTCTAAATAAAGTTTCCGAGTTTGTAAATATCCAGAAATTATTTTACTTCTCTGAAATTAGTTTTCGCCTTTGTAAATTTCCAAAAATTATTTCACTTTCCAAACCAGAAAATATTTTACTTTCAAGAGTGGTTTTGTAATTTTCAGAAAGTATTTTGCTTTCCAGCAATTAATTGTTGGTTTAAATTCCAGAAATTATACCACTTTCCAGAATTATTGTGATTTCTCTAAATAAATTTCCGCCTTTGAAATTTATAGAAATTATTTCATTTTACAGAAGTTATTTATCGGCTTTGTAAATTTTCAGAATTATTGTGATTTCTCTAAATAAATTATTTCATTTTACAGAAGTTAATTATCGGCTTTGTAAATTCCAGAATTATTGTGAATTCTCTAAATTAATTTTCGCGTTTGAAATTCCCATAAATTATTGTGATTTCTCTAAATAAATTACCGGGTTTTAAAATTTACAGAAATTAGATAATTTGCAGAAATTAATAATCAGCTTATAAATTTCCAGAATTATTGTGATTTCTCAAATTTCCGGGTTTGCAATTTACAGAAATTATTTCATTTTACAGAAGTTACTTATCTGCTTTGTAAATTTTCAGAATTATTGTGATTTCTCTAAATAAATTATTTCATTTTACAGAAGTTATTTATCGGCTTTGTAAATTCCAGAATTATTGTGAATTCTCTAAATTAATTTCCGCGTTTGAAATTCCCATAAATTATTGTGATTTCTCTAAATAAATTTCCGGCTTTTTTAATTTACAGAAATTATTTCATTTTACAGAAGTTAATAATCAGCTTTGTACAGAATTATTGTGATTTCACTAAATAAATTATTTTATTTTTCAGAAGATTTATCGGCTTTGTAAATTTCCAGAATTATTGTGTTTCTCTAAATTAATTTCCGCGTTTGAAATTCCCATAAATTATTGTGATTTCTCTAAATAAATTACCGGGTTTTAAAATTTACAGAAATTAGATAATTTGCAGAAGTTAATAATCAGCTTATAAATTTCCAGTATTATTGTGATTTCTCAAATTTCCGGGTTTGCAAATTACAGAAATTATTTTATTTTACAGAAGTTAATTATCTGCTTAGTAAATTTCCAGAATTATTGTGATTTCACTAAATAAATTATTTCATTTTACAGATGTTAATTATCGGCTTTGTAAATTCAGAATTATTGTGAATTCTCTAAATTAATTTCCGCGTTTGAAATTCCCATAAATTATTGTGATTTCTCTAAATAAAATTCCGGCTTTTTTAATTTACAGAAATTAATTATAATCAGCTTATAATTTTCCAGAATTATTGTGATTTCACTAAATAAATTATTTCATTTTTCAGAAGTTATTATAGGCTTTGTAAATTTACAGAATTATTGTGATTATACTAAATAAATTATTTCATTTTTCAGAAGTTATTTATCGGCTTTGTAAAGAATTATTGTGATTTCTCTAAATAATTGCCGGCTTTTAAAATTTACAGAAATTAATTAATTTAGCAGAAATTAAAACCAGCTTATAAATTTCCAGAATTATTGTGCTTTCTCTAAATAAATGTCCGGGTTTGGTATTTACAGAAATTAATTAATTTTGCAGAAATTAATAATCAGCTTATAAATTTCCAGAATTATTGTGATTTCTCTAATTTCCGGGTTTGAAATTTACAGAAATTATTTCATTTTACAGAAGTTAATTATCGGCTTTGTAAATTTTCAGAAGTTATTGTTCACAACAGAAATTAATCACTTTCCAGAGCATTTATTTAATTTTACAGTAGTTAATTATCGGCTTTGTAAATTAATTGTCGGCTTTGTAAATTCCATATTAATTCACTTTACTGAAATTAACGTCTTTTCCCAATTGGCTTTAAAAGTTCTTAACTTTTGATGGGTTTGAACCTTAGAAAACTTGCTTTACTATACCCCAGCGTCTCCATATGTTTCCCTAAAACATCATGACCAATAATTTTTTGCTAAGTTCTTTTTTTCTTTACAGGTTAAATAATTCTCCGATAAAATTCTTACTTTATTTTCAATGCCACGTCTTATTTATTGTTCTCCTGAACGTCTGCCCACGCCCGCTACTCACATCCCTGAAATAGCGCACGATTTGGACTTGTCAATCTTTGACAAACCGATTAACGTGGGGAATTAAATTAAGAACTATAATAAATAACAATTTTAAACTAACTTTTGCTTTAAATATAAAATTAAAATAACACACATTCATCTTTAACATTAAAGGGTCGCAATTGGCGTCATGATTGTGCGCGCAGGGATCTCCTACTTTCAATGATTGGCCGCTGCGGAAACAAAGCCGGTCATCTGTCCTTGCTCCGCAACTTAGTGCGCGAATTGTGGACCTTTAAGCTGGAGGAGCAAAAAGAAGCAGCGTTCCAGCGCGGGCAAGGCATTGGTCTCAACCCTAATCTTAGGGGCTGGGGCGCGTCTGATGCCTGGGCGGGCTATGAACCCACTAACGACATCGAGACCCCCCAAAAAGTAAGAATGTTGGTTTTAAGCAATTTAGCAATAGTGAACTCTTTTTTTACAGCAACCAAGCTCTTCCCGTGTCGGTCCTTCAAAAGCCCCCATCAAAGCGCGTAGCTGGAAAAACGGGCCTGTATCGAGCTGGACTTTCAGCAATGGCCCCGTGGGCTTAGCACCTGTTTGTTTTTTATTTTAACAAATTAATTACTCATTAAACAACCAAAAAATTCCTATATTATTGYTAAAGGTGAAACAGATCAAGCAGCCGCGCATGGATCTCATCTCAAAAGCTTCGGAACGAATGTCGCCTTCAAAGCCTTCCGCCCCATGGATGACTGTCATCAAGGGAAAGGTGCATCTGTAGACTCCCCTTATGGTTTTATATTTTTCTCTTTTTACTTGAGGCTGTACCACTGTCATCTCGCGCAGCGCCTAAGCCTGTGAACTATCCACTTGGGTACACGCCTGTTAAGGTGTGCATACATTTCTTTCCAATTTCAAATTTATCTTTTTACAGCTATCTAAAACATTACGTGGCGGCGGTGTATCCCGTGATCGTGCCAAACGCGAGACCCAAAAGGCTCAGACCCGGCAAAAACGCTCTGGTCTGTTTACTGCTCTTGTTTTGCTTAGTTCCAATAATATTATTTCTTTAAAGCTGTCGGGACCGAGTCGACTCCAACACCGTTACCAAGTCCCAAGGGAAAAAGAGTTGGAAGACGAGTTGCCCACAGCCGCTCAGCTGGGGCAGAGAGTGTGCGTACAAAACTTTGTTCGTCTCAAATTCTTAAAAACAAAACTATGATTTTCTTTCCTTAAGCTTCTGCATCTCCTTCTTTGTTTGCGCCTTCAATTCCTTTGACTTCGGTCCCCACAAGTGCATGTGTACAACAGCAACTCTCCATATCTGTAGAAGGCGCAGCTGCAACTACTGGAACATCTACTGGCAAAGGCACAACCCGTGCGCGCTCGGCACAAACCGGCCGTTTTGAAAAAAGTTCGGCCTCTCTTTTTGTTCCCAAATGATTTGCAACTTATAGCTTTCCCTCCAATCCATTATGATGCGGATGGTCTCTGCGTCGCTCCACAAACGGCTGAAGAAGTCACTAGCATTCTGATGCCTCCGCCAAGTGGCCGCCCAACCCGACAACGCAAGCCTCCACAGCGCTATTCGTCTACTTCATTGGAACGCTGGCCGGACGTTCCAATAAGCTGCCACTGCAAGAACAACACGCACACCGGCTTCTGTGCATCATTGGCTGCAAATCATACGCCGAGATACTACAACACTCTTGTGCCGGTAAAAAACGAGTTCAATGTCGTCGCCCATCATCTTTTTAGTTTGGCGACAACAAACTCTATCGCTGCCCTCATTGTGCGGCCCTGCTGCTGAAGAGCGAAGCTGTTGGCCCGGCAGCGTTTTCTAAATGCTGCGCAAAGGGCCAAGTGAAGATGGAGCAGCAATTTTATGAGCTGCAACGCCCGTTTCTTCGTCCTGCGCAACGTCTACAAAATGATGAAGAAGTGCACAATCAGCTCGACGACACTTCAAAACATTTGAGCTCACTTCTTAACGACCTGATAATGGGACGCCATCTACTTTCAAGCAAGTTCATCAAGATGGTGGATCGCTTCAACCACGAGCTGGCATTTGGCACGGCGACAACGGAGCAAAAGCCAGTCCCCGGCGGATACCAGCCTGTAAAGATGAACGGCATGGTCACCTACCGGCTGAGCGGCCTCAACCCTCCGAGAAATGCTGATGGCACGACACGCGATGAACTCTGCGGGCAAGTGTGGACCTTGAACCCAGACAACGCCATTGAACTACGAAAGCGGCGTAACTTGGATGCTGGACTTCATTTGGACGTGCGTCTATTCTTCAGCTCTGCTTAACTCCAATTATTGTTCCCTTTCTTCTAGGATGAACTTTTGGCCCTCTTGCACCGATTGCTTGCGCATCCGCAGCTTGGCCACCCACTTTCTGGTCTTTACTATCATCTCAAGCGTGTCTATGAAGAGGCCCAACAACAGCAAGCTCAAGGCGAAGGACCTCCCGTAGACAACCTTCGCATTCGACTTCTGACCCGCGGTGAAGTGATGCGTCAAAACCTTCCGGAACTCCACAACATCCATCCTCATCAACTTCAGCTGCCCGAGTCGGTTGATCAACTTGCTCAGGTGCAATTTTGATATTTTTCATAGCTTACAATCTTTTTGCAGCTTTTTTTTGTCGATGGCGACGACGGCCTACCACCCGCCGCGGAACAAGGCTTGATGATGAAGACCAGAAGTGGTGCGCTGACCGTTCTTCCCTGGTGGGACAACTGGATCGATGGAGCAATTTGCCCGCTGTTGTTCCCGTCTGGAGGTAGTGTATGGAAGCCTTCGCTTCCATTGGCAAAGCTGGATTCTGCTGAGACGCTTCCTCAACAACACTCGGAGCAGGAATCAGAACAACAAGTTGCCATTGTTATTCCCTCTGAAGAAGATGCTGACTGGCAGTATAATCCTTATGCTGAGGAAGAAGATGATATCTTGGCTGAAGCTGACGACAATGGCGAAGGCGAACAACTTCTTCTCGAAGCTGAACCGAAGAAAGCCCATCATGTTTCAAGGTCACAAGCCGCCCGATACATGATGCAGCTCCGTGCTCCGCCTCGCCATGCTGGCCCCCAACTACGCAACCATTGGCACGATCCGCATTGGCTTTGGTGGGCTCGCCGACTGGCTGAGTTCTTTGTGTGTCTTCTCAACAACCGCATTGACCGCGACAAATTCGCCAACATCAAGAAGAACCAGCCGGAACAACGCTCTATTCTGCCTGCGCATCTGGTCCGCCATTTCGAAAGAGAAGCCCAGAAGCAACTTGGTCATCATTCTCACCTTTTCTTTCTTTGATTCATTATTTCCAGACCAACGAGGCCAGCCACTGGGTGAGCGTGCTCAACTTGGACGAATTTTCCTTGCCCCAAGGACTCTGCGAGGCTCCAGAGCATACTACCAGCTGCAGTTCGCCGATGCCATGGCTATCTGCCGTCAACTTGGAGCTCCGCACTTGCTCATCACTTTCACCATGAACAGCGCCGCCAAAGAATTCGACACTATGCTATGGGAAGGCCAGCGCTGGTACAACAGACCTGACATCTCCGACAGACTCTTCATCGACAAATCGAAAGAGTTTTTGAAGGACATTGTCCAGCGGCAAGTGATGGGCCCAGTCAAAGCTTGGTTCTACAGTGTGGAACACCAAGAAAGGTGAGAATTTATTTTATTTGCTTCGATTCTCAAGACATCATTTTGCAGAGGTCTTCCGCACATCCACCTGTGCCTCATTCTGGACTTTTCCCGGATGCAGATGAGCATGGAGGACTACATTGACGACTACATCAGCGCCGAAATTCCAGAGTTGCCTCACGGCGCAGACAACAGCCATGCAGCAAAACTTCAGCGACTGTTTCGACGATTCATCCTTGACAACATGTACCACACCTGCTCTCCCCGCTACTGTTTGGTAGATGGCAAATGCACAAAGCATTTTCCGGTGAGTTCATTTCTATGATCAAGGTTGAAAAATTAATAGTATTTTGATTATATGGGCTAAGTACTAAAAAGGGGCATGAATGTACTAAAAGCATCAAAAATTTCAAAAAGATATTAAATTAAAAATACAATGGGCAATTAATAAAACCAATTCTTTTTAAATTAGAAACATAGGTGCTAAAAATTGCAAGTATAATAAATAAAACATCATTTATCTCCCTTTTTTATAGCGCCCCTTCGCCGAACAAACTGTGATCGACGACCGCATTGTTGGTGTTCAGTACCGTCGTCGTCCTCCAGCTCAGTCCGAGTCGGAACGCCTACAGAACCCGGAGCGCTTTGCGTGTGCTGTGAGCGGCAAGGACAACCGTTTCGTCGTCCCTCACAACCGGTTCCTGGCACTAAAGTATCGCTCGCAGTGAGTCACTTTTCATTTTAGCTGTTTGATTAAATTCATAAATTCACCTTCCCTCTCTCTTTATAGCATCAATGTCGAGTGGATCCAGGGCGACGCCTGCATCAAGTACGTTCTCAAGTACGTGATGAAAGGCTGCCAGCTGGCATTCGTTCAAATCGTCAACGACAACGCTGCGACTA
>MEIZ01000687.1:0-11309 GCA_001723225.1 Globodera ellingtonae
TACAGAAATAAATCTTTTGGATTATTCTTAACCATTTTGGGGTAAATGAACCTATTTTTTAAATACAGAAATAAATTTTTTGGATTATTCTGAACCATTTTGGGGTAGATGAACCTATTTTTTAAATACAGAAATAAATCTTTTGGATTATTCTGAACCATTTTGGGGTAAATGAACCTATTTTTTAAATACAGAAATAAATTTTTTGGATTATTCTACAGAAATAAATTTTTTGGATTATTCTGAACCATTTTGGGGTAAATGAACCTATTTTTAAATACAGAAATAAATCTTATTCTGAACATTTTGGGGTAAATGAACCTATTTTTTAAATACAGAAATAAATCTTTTGGATTATTCTGAACCATTTTGGGGTAGATGAACCTATTTTTTAAATACAGAAATGAAATTTTTTGGATTATTCTGAACCATTTTGGGGTAAATGAACCTATTTTTTAAATACAGAAATAAATTTTTTGGATTATTCTGAACCATTTTGGGGTAAATGAACCTATTTTTTAAATACAGAAATAAATCTTTTGGATTATTCTGAACCATTTTGGGGTAAATGAACCTATTTTTTAAATACAGAAATAAATCTTTTGGATTATTCTGAACCATTTTGGGGTAGATGAACCTATTTTTTAAATACAGAAATAAATTTTTGGATTATTCTGAACCATTTTGGGGTAGATGAACCTATTTTTTAAATACAGAAATGAAATTTTTTGGATTATTCTGAACCATTTTGGGGTAGATGAACCTATTTTTTAAATACAGAAATAAATTTTTTGGATAAAAATTCTGCCACTTTTTGGGCTAAAATGAACCTATTTTTTTAGTCACAGCTCGAATTTTTTGGATTAGCTAAAATGACCTATTTATAAATACTCAACACCGAATCTTTTGAAATAAAATTTCGGTCCTTTTTGGGCTAAAATGAACCTATTTATAAATAATCAACACCGAATTTTTTGGATAAAAATTCTGAATGAACCTATTTAAAAAGCTCAACACCGAATCATTTGGACTAAATTTCTGTCCTTTTTTGGGCTAACATGACCATTTTTTTATTCACAACCCGAATTTTTTGGATTAAAATTCTGAACCTTTTAAGACTTTTACACTTCAAAAATAGTTTCCCCGTATGTATTCAGGGGTTTGGAACTTTTTTGCAATTTTTCTACCAGTTTCAACGCCAATTTGAGATTCACATTTTATGTTATGCCATGGCCGAAGAAGTCCGTCTTTCTAATTTCTTTTTAATGTATAGTCATACGGATAATACTGTTATTAGATTGTTTATATCATTATCAAAACATTAATCAAATTTTTAAAAAAACAGCGCCAAATTTCTAAAGATGAATTAAGCCGTGCAAATGCTAAGACTATTTTTAAAAATATTACAAAAATTATTAAGGTTTTAAAGGAAAGGTTGGACAAGTTTAGAAATTATTTTCAATTTTTAAGCATTTGAAAAGCTTCGGATATTTCTTAATCCACTATTATACAAATTATTAAGGCATTTAACCGGCACAATTAGAAATTTCCATTAACAATTAATAAAAAAATTTAAATAGTTAGAATTCAAGAAATTTAACTTTTGTGCGTATGCCATGGCGAAGAAGTCCGGCTTACTACCCTTTTTGGCATATTACATTATCCTCAAATAAATCTTACTACATTGCACTGTTTATGTAATGAAAATAATTATATCATTATAAAAGATTAAATAAATATGTTATTCAACTGTGTTATGTTAAAAAGAATTTGGTATGTTTGCCATGGTCGATGAAGTCCCTCTTTATGTTTTTACATATTTCTAATCCTTAAACCATTTCTATTATTTTTAAGAAAAGTGAAAATTTTATAAAATGGAAGCAAAAAAACAGCGTAATGAAATTTCTAAAGATGTCTCAATAATTAGGGCTGCTATAGCCCGAAAGAGAACGCACGCTCAGACTGTTGCGGTGGCTCCACACCAGGCCCCTCCACGGGAGCTGAAATCAGCCGATGAACTGCACAAGGAACTTCAACAAGCCCTAAAGTTCGCGGACGAAGGATTTTTTGAAAAGGCGAAGAATATGCTGCGCAGTCTACGAGATAAATTGTCCAGCGGAAAGCGCAATTATTTGGAGTGCCAAATTTTGCAACCTACAACAGAAGCTGTTCATAAGGGTATTTATTTCATAAACTTGGGTCTGTGTTTAACACTTTTGCAAGTGATTTTTTATCTCTATATAAAACTAAAATTAAACACAGGTTAAACTCTTAGTATTAAATCAAATGATGTTATAAAAATCATAAACTTTAAAAAATTCATATACAATAAAATTTTAGTACCTAAAGCAAATAAAGTTATATGAAATCATAAACTGTTTAAAAATTTAAAAATAAATATTACTATTCAAATCAAATAAAGTTATAAAAATCATAAACTTTAAAAAAATTCATATACAATAAAATATTACTATTTAAATCAAATAAAGTTATATAAAATAATAAAATTATTAAAAAAACAAATTAACTATTACACAAATAAATTCTTCCCTTGCTTATAGATCTCATTGACAAAATTTTGGACGCTCATAATCATGAGATGGATCGCCTTTTCAACCCAAGCTGCGAACGCTGTGTTTTTGAAAGGATTCTGAATAGAGGCGGTGCTGAATCTCGAGAATACAACCAAATGATTGAGGATCTTATGGTTTCATTTCACGCAAATCCAAAACTAAATTTATTTTTAGAATCAGCATAAAAAGTTTCAAGAGTACAAAATGTACTGTGAGAAGTATCGGGATCGTTCTTCAACGTTGAAACGCGTTGCAGTGAAAGGTTTTCAGAGCAGCCTAATTTATGTAACTAATTTTTTAGAAAGTGAAAAAGTTCGAGAAATGGAAGCTACTTTGTCGGTTATCCGCGACAGGAAGGCAGAACTGAAAAAAAAATTAATAAAAGGTCAAGAAATAACATACTATAAATATTAGCCCGGTGAAATTTCAGGCGTCAAAGGTAATCAAGAACTGCTGATGAGACGAGCTCAACAAATTTCAGCTACGTTCGGCATGGCTTCTGCAAGTAAGCAATGAGTAAAATATTTTGTTACAAATTTATCCTATATTATAGTTTTCAAATTTGAAATCAATTTATTATCAAAAAAAAGTGCCCTAATTCTACCAATGTAATAACATTTTATGAACCAATTAAGCGCCGGATCGATTTAATGCATTCTTTGAAATGACCGATGTGGAATGGCAACAAGAGTGTGCAGCTATGATGGAAAGGCAACCTGAATGCGGTTAACAAAATTATAATAACAATTATCCTATTTCCAAACTTCAGGAACTTCATCGTGCCAGCATGACGCTTTAGAAGAAGGAGAATTATGCGAAATTTGTGGCTTTTCATAATAAATTTTAATTTATTATTTCTAAAAGATAAACTTTTTAATTATCCAAACTTCTTTGCTACTAAAAGTTTTTTTTCTTGTATTTTTCCGATGATCCTTAGCCTTTGGCTAAGGGGAGGGCTGCCCCGCTAAAGAGACTACCTTCACGTGGTGCGGGGCGTAAGTACTTCTATTTTTTTAAAGAAGGAAACTAAAAGTCTCAGCCCCAAAATATTCCCTTAAACATAAAATTTTTTAAATCAGTAAAATTAATAAAAATAATTTAAACTCATATTGTTCACAAATAATTAAACTCTAATCAAAATTTAAAAAATAGGCAATCTCAAAGCTGATCAAGAAATCAACTGAACAATTATGAACAAAAAAGTGAAAAACTATTCTTTTGATAAAAATAAGGTTCAACATAATAGCGCAAAAAATTACCCCTTTACAAATGTGGAAGCATGGCACAGACGTCCGGGCTAGGTGACAACGGGTTCATCATTTTTAGATGACCACGTTCCCACGTCTTCCACGGATAACGCAAACGTGTGCCATTAAAAAAATAAAACGTTTCTGGTTTATTTAAGTATCAAACTTTATTTTCATAACAAATTGATTAGAAATTTCTTAACAAATTAAGTCAAAAATCAATTATTATTCTTTCTCCTTTTCTAGCTTTAAAAATAATAATAATTTTTTATTCAACTATTATTATGGCAAGTGGACAACAAGGACAACAGGAGGGTAAAAAATACAATCAATCTAATAATTAAAGCTCTCTTTCAGGTAACAAAAAAAATGCTGGTTCATCACAGGAACTGCTTCCGCGCCCCCTCCCTGGTCTGGAATTTGTGGACCCGGATGAGATGTAAATTTTTATTAGTCTTACATCCGGGTAGCTGGGGGCAAGAATACTGGTTCCCTTTTTTAAAACCCGTTTTTGATTATAGTCCGTTGGAAGTTTACCAATGGATGCCGCAGCGCCGCCCCGCCCCGCGCCCACTGGGCATGACCCAGTGGGAAAATTCCCAGCCTGCTCCAAAACCTTGGAGCAAAGCTGCCCATGGCCAGCGAGTAAGACTTTACGCTTGCGTTTTTGTACCCGTGTTTTAGGATAGTTATGATGAGGGCGACGACTCTGCCTTTTTCCCGCCCTCAACAAGCAGAGCGTCTCCCCAAGAAGAAGATGTGGTCTTTTTGGGCGAATACCGGGCCGAAAAAAAGGTATGTCCAAAGACTAATGGATTTGATAATTCTATACTTCTTTCTTTCTTTCCTTTCTCAGTGTTAATCATTTCCCTTCAAGAACTCCTTGGACGACCCGGAATTTATGAAAGCTGTTCAGCAAATGGAAGAGGAGGAGAAAGCCAAAGAGAGCCGTGAGAAATAAAGCTCTTTTAAAAAGAATAAATTTGCTTGCATATTTTTGTTTGATTTTTAAAAAAAAGAATAAAAAAATAAAAATGTGGAAGCATGGCACAGACGTCCGGGCTAAGTTAAAACGGGTTCATCGTCTTGTGATGTCCACGTTCCCACGTCTTCCACGGATAACGCTAACGTGTGCCATTAAAAATTAGCACAATTGATTCTTTTTAGTTTACATTTATTAAACTTAAAATTTAAGCCCAATTAAAAGGGTACACGAACACATTTGAACTTTTCTGTTAAAATAAATCTGAAGCTTTAAAATGTTCTAAAACCAACTATTATTTTGTTTGTTTGCTATTGCCTTTTGCTACATTATTTTACATTAACCTATTTGACTTATATTATCTTTCTCTCATTATTGCTATAAAATGAAAAAAAAATTCTTTTAATATTGTCTTGAAAAGCGCATCAAAACATTATATATTTTACCTTCTTGCCCAAAACGGATATAAATGAAAAAAACAAATAAATTAAATTTTTTTTCTATAAAAATTTCCGGGTTTGAAATTTACAGAAATTATTTAATTTTGCAGAAGTTAATAATCAGCATTGTAAATTTCCAGAATTATTGTGATTTTTCTATACGGGTTTGAAATTTACAAAAATTATTTAATTTTGCAGACGCTAATAATCAGCATTGTAAATTTCCAGAATTATTGTGATTTTTCTAAATAAATTTCTGGTTTTGAAGTGTACAGAAATTATTTAATTTTGCAGAAGATTTCTCAAATTTCCGGGTTTGAAGTTTACAGAATTATTATGATTTCTCTAAAATTTTTCTGGTTTGAAATTTACAAAAATTATTTAATTTTGCATAAGCTAATAATCAGCTTTGTAACTTTCTAGAATTATTGTGATTTCTCTAAATCAATTTTCACGTTGGAATTGTAGAAATTATTTAATTTTGCAGACGTTAATAATCAGCTTTGTAAATTTCCAGAATTATTGCTCTAAATAAATTTCTGGATTTGAAATGTACAGAAATTATATTTAATTTTGCATAAGTTAATAATCAGCTTTGTAAATTTCCAGAATTATTTTGATTTCTCTAAAAACTTTTCTGGTTAGAAATTTACAAAAATTATTTAATTTTGCATAAGTTAATAATCAGCTTTGTAATTTCAGAATTATTGTGATTTGCTAAAGATTTTCTGGTTTGAAATTTACAGAATTATTTAAGTTGGCATAAGTTAATAATCAGCTTTGTAATTTCTAGAATTATTGTGATTTCTCTAAATAATTTCTGGATTTGAAATTACAGAAATTATATTTAATATTGCAGAAGTTAATAATCAGCTTTGTAAATTTCCAGAATTATTTTGATTTCTCTAAAAACTTTTCTGGTTTGAAATTTACAAAAATTATTTAATTTTGCATAAGTAATAATCAGCTTTGTAACTTTCTAGAATTATTGTGATTTCTCTAAATCAATTTTCACGTTGGAATTGTAGAAATTATTTAATTTTGCAGACGTTAATAATCAGCTTTGTAAATTTCCAGAATTATTGCTCTAAATAAATTTCTGGATTTGAAATGTACAGAAATTATATTTAATTTTGCAAAGTTAATAATCAGCTTTGTAAATTTCCAGAATTATTTGATTTCTCTAAAAACTTTTCTGGTTAGAAATTACAAAATTATTTAATTTTGCAAAGTTAATAATCAGCTTTGTAAATTTCCAGAATTATTGTGATTTCTCTAAATATTTCGGTTTGAAATTTACAGAAAATTTAATTTTGCATAAGTTATAATCAGCTTTGTAACTTTCCAGAATTATTGTGTTCTTCTAAATAAATTTCTGGATTTGAAATGTACATAAATTAATAAATTTTGCATAAGTTACTAATCAGCTTTGTAATTTCCAGAATTATTGTGTTCTTCTAAATAAATTTCTGGATTTGAAATGTACATAAATTAATTAATTTTGCATAAGTTAATAATCAGCTTTGCAACTTTCCATAATTATTGTGATTTCTCTAAATCAATTTTCACGTTTGAAATTTACAGAAATTATTTTATTTGCAGAAGTTAATAAACAGCTTAGTAAATTTCCAGAATTATTGTGATTTATCTATAAAAATTTCCGGATTTAAAATGTACCGATTATTTAACGGCTGAATTTACAGAAATTATTTGATTTTGCAGAAGTTAATAATCAGCTTTGTACATTTACAGAAATTATTTCACTTTTCAGAAATTATTGTAATTTCTCTAAATAAATTTCCGTGTTTGTAAATTTCCCAGAAAAATTTCACTTCACTGTACCACTGCGTCTCCATATATTTCCCTAAAACATCGTGAATCCAATAATTTTTTGCTAAGTTCCTTTTATCTTTACAGGTTATATATATTCTCCGATAAATCCTTCCTATTTTCAATGCCACGTCTTATTTTTTGTTCTCCTGAACGCCTGCCTGCGCCTCCCACTCACATCCCTGAGCTGGCGCAGAATCTTCACTTGTCAATTTTTGAAAAACCGATTAAAGTAGGGAATTAATATTAACAGCTGATATAAGTAAATAACAATTTTAATTTAACTTTTGTTTTAAATTAAGAATGAAATAACACCTTTATCTTTTAACATTAAAGGGTCGCAATTGGCGACAGGACTGTGCGCGACGGGATCTGCTACTTTCCATGATTCGCCGCTGCGGAAACAAAGCCGGTCATCTGTCCTTGCTCCGTAACTTTGTGCGCGAATTGTCGAACTTCAAGCTGGAGGAGAAAAAAGAAGCAGCCTTCCAGCGCGGGCAAGGCATTGGGCTCAACCTTAATCTTGCTGGATGGGGCGCGGCTGATGGCTGGGCGGGGTATGAACCCAATAACGACTTCGAGCTCCTCCAAAAAGTAAAACTACTGGTATTGAACAATTTAGCAATAGTGCATTTTTTACAGCAACCTAGCTCTTTACAAGGCGGCGGTTCACGAGGTTCGTCGTCCAAAACGTCAACGTGGCACAACGGTTCTGTAACAAACTGGCCACATAGCAATGCACCCGTGGGCTTGACTCCTGTTAGTTTTTCTTTCTAAATTTTGTTTTTTAATTGCTTACTCATTAATTCACATCAACCAATAACACCGACATTTTCCACAAAGGTGAAACAGAACAAACAGAAGCTTATGCCTCGGTTGCCAAAAACAACGGCCCGGATAGCGCCTCCCAAACACTCCGCCCCCTGGCTGACTATCATCAAGGGGAAGGTTCTTTTTTCGCCTCTAACATTTACTTATTTTCCCTTTCCCCTTTGAGGCTGTCCAACTGCAGTCTGCCGCAGTTCTTGAGCCTGTAAGCTATCCCGTTGGATATGCCCCTGTTAAGGTGCTCATAACTTTTTAATTAGCAATCTCCCGTCTTTTCTAATAGTTGATACAATCTTTGCGTGGCGGGGGTGTCTCGCATGAACGCGCTAAACGAGCTGCAAACAAAGAACGGATGAGGCAAGGCCGCTCGGGTGGGTTTATTTTCTAACTTATTGCTCTTAATTTTCATACTTTTTCTTATTTATAAAGCTGACAGGACAAAGGCGACACCTGTTCCGTCGCCAAGCTCTACTGGAAAAAAAGTTGCAAAACGAACTGCGCAAAGACGTGCTGCGGGGTCCGAGGGTGTGCGCACTCTACTTTGTTCGTTTTTTAATGCCTTAAAGGTCAAAATTTGTTTTTTCTTTAAGCTTCCCCATGCCCTTCTTCGTTACCAACTACACTTTTTACTCCTGTCGCTACAAATGGCTGGGTAGAAGAGGAGCTCCCGATAGCTGTTGAAGGATTGGCCGCAACTACAGGGACACCAACTGTAGGGAGAAAATCCCGTGCGCGCTCTGAACAATCCGGCCGTTTTGAAAAAAGTTTAGGGCCCACCTTTGTTGCCAAATTAAATTTCACTCCCTTTATTAGCCATTACTCCAATTCAATATGATGGGGACGGCCTCTGCGTCGCTCCTTGTACGGCCGAAGAAATCTCTATTTCTGCAGAAGAGGAAGACAGCATTCTGATGCCACCACCAAGTACGCGTCCAACACGACAACGCAAGGCTCCACAGCGCTTTTCGTCGTCTTCACTGGAACACTGGCCGGATGTTCCGATCAGCTGCATGTGTAAAAACAACACTCACGCCGGCTTCTGTGGATCTCAATCTGCCAACCATAGCCCAAGATACTACAACACTCTTGTGCCGGTACTAAACTATTTTAGAGCCTCAGCCCATCATATTTTTTAGTTTGGCGACAACAAGCTGTATCGATGCCCGCATTGTGCTGCACTGTTGCTGAAAAGCGAAGCTACTGGCCCGGCAGCGTTTTCCAAATGCTGTGCCAAAGGTCAAGTCAAGATGGAACAACAATTTTATGAGCTGCAGCGTCCGTTTCTTCGCCCTGCTCAGCGCCTTCAAATTGATGAGCAAGCGCACAACCAGCTTGACGACAACTCTAAGCTCTTGGACTGTCTTCTCAACGACCTGATAATGGGACGCCATCCCTTTCCACAAATTCATCAAGATGGTGGCGCGCTTCAACCACGAACTCGCATTCGGACAGCGACAACGGAGCAAAAACCGGTCCCAGGCGGTTACCAGCCAGTGAAGATGAACGGCATGGTCACCTACCGGCTGAGCGGCCTCAACCCTCCGAGAAATGCTGATGGTTCGACGCGTGAAGAACTTTGCGGCCAAGTATGGACCTTGAACCCGGACGAGCGATTGAACTTCGGAAGCGGCGAAATTTGGATGCTGGCTTCAATTGAGTGCGTTATTTTGCTGTTTCCCAACTTTCATTCTTATTACCTTTTTGCAGAATGACCTTTTGGAACTACTGCACCGATTAATGTCTCATCAGCAGATAGGCCACCCGCTTTCTGGCCTTTACTTTCATTTGAAGCGCATTTATGAAGAAGCCAAACAACAGCAAGCTGAAAGCGACGGCCCTCCAGTGGACAACCTTCGGATTCGCCTTTTGACCCGCGGTGAAGTCATGCAGCAAAATCTTCCGGAAGTTCACAACATTCATCCGCATCAACTTCAGCTGCCCGAGACCGTTGATCAACTTGCTCAGGTGAAAGCTTGTCATTGTTCGTAGCTTACCATATGTTTCCAGCTCTTCTTTGTTGACGGCGACGACGGACTACCACCCGCCGCGGAACAAGGTGTCATGCTAAAGACAAGAAGCGGAGCGCTGACTGTTCTTCCCTGGTGGGACAACTGGATCGACGGAGCGCTTTGTCCTCTGCTGTTTCCGCGAGGAGGAAGTGTGTGGAAGCCCTCGCTTCCTTTGACAACACCCGATTCGGCGGCGGCTTCCCTACCACAACAACAATTACGCCAAGAATTTGAAGAGCAGCATGTTGTTCGGGTACTTGCTGAAGACGATGTTGAGTGGCAGCACAACCCTTATGTTGATGAAGAAGAAGACATTCTGGCGGAACCTGACGACGATGGAGAAGGCGAACAACTTCTACTCGAAGCAGAGCCGAAAAAAGTTCATCACGTCTCACGGTCTCAAGCAGCACGCTACATGATGCAGGTTCGTGCGCCGCCACGTCATGCCGGCCACCAACAACGAAACCCTTGGCATGACCCTCATTGGCTTTGGTGGGCTCGACGCCTGGCCGAGTTCTTTGTCTGTCTCCTAAGCAACCGCATCGACCGCGACAAATTCGCCAACATCAAGAAAAACCAGCCGGAACAACGCTCGATCCTCCCTGCGCATTTGGTCCGCCATTTCGAAAGAGAGGCGCAGAAGCAACTCGGTCATCATTCTCTAATTTCTTTTTTAATTCCTCTACTTCCAGATCAACGAGGGCAGCCCTTGGGTGCCCGTGCACAACTGGGACGCATTTTTCTTGCACCAAGGACGCTACGCGGCTCTCGTGCTTACTACCAGCTTCAGTTCGCTGATGCAATGGCAATCTGCCGACAACTCGGAGCTCCACACTTGCTGATCACCTTCACCATGAGCAGTGCAGCAAAAGAATTCGACACCATGCTGTGGGATGGCCAGCACTGGTACAACAGGCCTGACATCTCTGACAGACTCTTCATCGACAAATCGAAGGAGTTTCTGAAGGACATTGTTCAGCGGCAAGTGCTGGGGCCCGTCAGAGCATGGTTCTACAGCGTCGAACATCAAGAAAGGTGAAATATTATTACTTGGCATTGTGGTTAGTGAAGACTCCTTTTCGCAGAGGTCTTCCACACATCCATCTTTGCCTAATCCTGGACTTTGCGCGGATGGAAATGAGCATGGAGGACTACATCGACGAGTACATCAGCGCCGAAATCCCCGAACTGCCGAACGACGGTGACAACAGTCATGCGGCAAAACTCCAGCGCCTGTTTCGCCGCTTCATCTTGGAAAACATGTATCACACATGCTCAACGCGCTATTGTCTCGTCGACGGCAAATGCACAAAGCATTTCCCGGTGCGTTCTTTTTCATAAGCACACAAATTAATAGAAACCGGGAACTAGACTAAAACCCTGGAAATATGGACAAAAAA
>MEIZ01000689.1:0-11204 GCA_001723225.1 Globodera ellingtonae
GAGGATAGGTGAAATGTCTTGGTTCAGTGGGTAGGCGAAATGTCTTGGATCAGAGGTTAAGCGAAATGTCTTAGTTCAGGGGTAGGCGAAATGTCTTGGTTCATAGGTTAGGCAAAATGGTGGGTAGGCGAAATATCTTGGTTCAGAGGATAGGCGAAATGTCTTGGTTCGCGAAATGTCTTGGTTTAGAGGATAGGCGAAATGTTTTGGTTCAGTGGGTAGGCGAAATCTCTTGGATCAGAGGATGGGCGAAATTTCTTGGTTCAGTGGGTAGGCAAAATGTCAGAAATTGACGGGCCATTTAAATATGTAAAGACAGAGACAAAATGGTAACCCCGGCGGGTGGGACTCGAACCCACGACCTTCACCCAACCCACGGGCAGCTCTTCCCCTGAGCTATCGGGGCGTCCCATTTCCCTAATTTGTAAGCTCCCGCCTCGCGGCGTTTTAACTAGTGTTAGGCAAATGGGTTTTTTCGGTATTCGGTATCGGTATTTCGGTATAATATCGATACCGAAAAAATATCGAAATCCCAAAATTTCTTCGGTCGGTATTCGGTACCGGTATTTCGGTAAAATACCGATACCGAAAAAATACCGAAATCCCAAAAAATTTTCGGTATCGGTATTTCGGTAAAATACCGAAAAAATACCGATACCGAAAAATACCGACCAAAAAAATTCGGTATACCGACCGGTATTCGGTATTTTTTTGAAAATTTTGAATTTCAATTTAAAATGAACAAAACTTTTAACCAATACTTATAATTGATTATTGGCAATGTTTTGTTGAGAAAAATAAGCATCTCAGCTGTTGCTGGGTTCATTTAAGTAAATTTGATAAGAAAGTTTTTTTGATGAAAACCCAAATGCTCCCCCCCCCCCCTCCCTTTGGTTTGGTGAATCCCAAAGCACTTTTTCGACTATTTCTCAGCTGTGGTTAAAGCAGGGGTCGGGTCTCAAATTTTTAAAAGCAGCATCAGAAGGAGTGAGGGCGGGTCGGTGGTGCCTTAGGCGCAGCTGAGAAATTTTTGAAATTTTAGAGGGAATTTGTTAAGAAAATTGGCCCAAAAATTATTAATTTTGTAAAAGAAAAGAGCCCCCTATGGTTTTTTTCTCAAACCAACCACCCGGCCCCCGATTCTCGAGCATCACTAGCAAGTGATTGAACACTTTGTCCAATGCATCATCCATTAAAATTCACTAACTTTTAAATTTTTGAAAAAGGTGAAAACATCACATGGAGTAAAAAAATCCTAATTATTCTGCATTTTTAAAAATCAAAAATATTTTTTTTTAATTTTTAGAAATTGTTCCCAACAATAGTGCTCACAGAAAGTAGGAAAAAAACCTTTCCCCGATGCGGGTCCGAACCCCAACCTAACTACCCAACAGCCTCCACCACTCACCACTACACCATCCTGATCGAGATTGACAAAAATCGTTCAAAAATATCCATTTTCCAAAATACCGAAATACCGAAAAATACCGCGGTATTCCGAGATGGCTCGGTATCGGTATTTCGGTAAAATACCGAAAAAATACCGATACCGAAAAATACCGCGGTATTCCGAGATGGCTCGGTATCGGTATTTCGGTAAAATACCGAAAAAATACCGATACCGAAAAATACCGAAATGTGAAAAATTTTCTCGGTCGGTATTCGGTATCGGTATTTCGGTAAAATACCGATACYGAAAAATACCGAAATCTTCTAAATTTTCTCGGTCGGTATACCGAATCGGTAATACCGAAAAAAATACCGCGGTAATACCGAAAAATACCGCGGTAATACCGTACCGTGCCTAACACTAGTTTTAACCGTCCACGTCCAACCAGCGGAATCAATCCCCTTCCTTACAAATAGTTGATATCTATTTGTAAAAAACTAAATTCGTCTACCTGTCTTAGAGTTTTAAGATTTGTACAATACTCAATTTAGGGGGGGGGGGGTTGGCACCCCGACCCTAACCCCGTAAATTTGGGCCATTTCGGGGATTTCCTCGACCCTGACCTCGACACTTCTAAGCCCGAAAACCCCGAACCCTCTCCCCGACTCGGGGTTTCGGGGTTAACATACAGCCCTAAAAATGGCGTCATCGAGTGACAAAATTTATTTTTTTGCCGAGGACGAGGTTGTGGACTTGCGTATTTTTTTAAAATAAAAAGTCAGTTACCGAACCGAATCCAATGGCCTGGAATTATTAGAGACTGGGTAATAATTAAAGATGGGTAATTTGAGATAATACGGTATTCTCATTCGCCCCCCCCCCCTCCATTAACATTTTTTTTAGCATCCGGTTAAATCATCGGCTCTAATGTTTGATTTTTCAGCAACCCATTAAATTTTTAAAATTCTTAAAAACCAAATTTGCCTATCTTTTCTTAGAATTTTTAAGATTTCTTACAAATAGGTACTTAATTTGTTCATTTCATACAGAGCAAAATCGACATCAATTTCCAATTTTGGCGATAAGCTGGACTTTGTGAAAACAATTCAAAACATCGCTTCAAAGGACAAAATTGAGTTTATACAACGCAAGAGAATTCCGCGGCATACGAATTTGGAACTTTTCAAATTTCTTTTTACATTGGCAATTCGTTTATCTTTACAAATTGAGCAAAATTATTTAGCTGAAAAATATTTGAAGACATTTTTATTCGCCTTCAATCAAAGTTTTGGGAAGTCAGACATAAATTATGGGTAAATAACATAATAGGGTGCACATTTTCATGCTCTAAAACATCGAAATAAGCGCTTAGGTATAATGCACTAAAACCTAAAAAATGCCGAAAGATGCACCAAAAATGGCACTTTTAGTGCACAAATTTGCTTAATACTTAATTTCTTCTTTTTTTAACGTTTAATTAAAATGCCAAAATATGCTTTTATTCCCTAAAATCCCCTTAATATGCATTTATAATAGAACTAAAAAAGTTCCCCCTAAATTTTGCGTAAAAGGCCATTTTTTTAGCTTTTCATTTCAAAGCATATTTTAAAAAAATGCATTTGCTTGAAAATCCGGGCCCTAATAATTAATATTTGTCAGACAATTTAAATTACTATTTTAGTGTTTTTGCATTAAAAATCAGAAACATAAACAAAATGGTGGAAGTAAATCTGCCAACTTGCCAACTTGGAAATTGCCTTATTACATATATTTGGAAAATAAAAAAGAATTAGAACAGGAGAATGCCTTAAGTGAGTGTTTTTAATTCATTTAAAAATTCGAATATATTTTTATAATTATTCGTTTCAACAGAAAATTTCAAATTTATTCTTTCATTGTCAAAATATTCACTGACAATGTATGAAATCATTAAAATGGCGAATATTCTTGGTGACATAAACGATGGACAAATTTGGATTAGCCCATCGGACTCCGAAGTTTTTCTAAAAGTTTTGGAATATTTGACGGGCCAAGAAAAGCCAACGGAAAAAATAAAAGTGCCAATTCAAAAAGAGTTTTGTGTTTTGGCATATTTTGTTGAAGCATTATTTGGGGAAGCGGTGGAAAAGAACAATTTTCCCGACGACAAGATTGTTGCATTGGCTTTGAATTTTGTGTTGGAAAAAAGGAAATTGTGCGCTGATAAGCCGTGGGTTAATTTGAAAAAACAAAATAATAAAATATTAATAAAATTAAAATGAATTTATAAATTAGAAAAGAAGAAGAAATCAGAAAACATTTCCGGGATAATATGTTACAATACGCCAATGTAATTGAAGTTCAAATTGACCCTCATAAAGGTTTGGTTCTTTCAATTTTAGGGTTATATCATTTTTCCGGGGCTCTGTTTCAGAATCTCGAGTCTCGGTATATTTCATAGCCCTACTGACTAGTGTTCGGTCGGTACGGGAAAGTACCGAAGCTTTTTCGGTACTTTTCGGTACTCAGGCTTCGGTACTTTACCGAAAAGTACCGACCGAAAAAATTTGAGTACCGAAAAGTACCGACCGACCCTTCTGGCCGATCACAACTACTGACAACCATAAAATTATATTTTGCATTGTTTTCGGCCTTTTATGGTTTATAAATTTTGAATTATTGTGAATTTTTCGAGAATTTTACATAATTCTCACCGGAAAATACGAGAATTCTATGCATTTTTTGGTCTTAACAATTTTCCCTATGTCATATAAAAGATTTATTTTTGTTCACTTTTTTATATTTTTTTACAGAATTGCAACAAATTATCCCTCCGATAATTAAAGAACTCGAAGAAATGCTGCAAAAGCGAAACTGGCTGTGCGCACACTTAAATACTGAAAAAAAAATTGAATGGACTCTGCTCAAATTTGACCTTGAACGACTCGAAAAAACTGCCGACTGGGAAGTAATTGACAAATTGCGGGACGAATGGCGGGAATCGTACAACAAATGGTTTTCCAACAAAAAGGACGATAATGAGCCGGATTTTGCAAAATTGATGGAACAAATAAAGGAATATTTAAATGTTTTGCTCTCGGGCCAAGTCTGAAACATCAGCCAAAAGATTGAACTGATCACCTCCTTCGATAACCAATTTCTTTTCCCACTTCTCTCCATTAAATTCTTTTTCCTTTCATTTCTTTTTAACTCCATTATCCTTCTACAACAACTGTTCCTGTTACTTTTTGGATTCGTTTTCATTGAATGCTTTTGCTGGTATATTCCTAATTAGGGTTGTCGGTTCCGAACCGAACCGTAGAACCGGGATTTTTTCGGTTCGGTTCGGTCGGACCGATTTTTGGAAAGTTTAAAATATTATTTTAACTGTTTTCTCGGGCATTTCGGTCACTGTAAAGCCATTAATTGCTCTGAGATCAAGTAAAGTAGTCAAATATCCGGCGGGTGGGACTCAAACCCACGGCCTTCACTAACCCGTGGGCAGCTCTTCCACTGAGCTATCGGGCCGTCCCCTTTGACGGTGCTAGGTCGTTTCCTAAATCAGACACATATATTTTATGACGTAGTTTTAAACATCATAACTTTATTCAAACCGCACTAAATCAGTTAAACCTTATACCATTGGAAAGCTCTAGATGAGTAGAGAAAGCATTACAGCAAAGTCCAAGTGGTTTGAAAAGTTTTAAAAAAGTTATAATGTAAAAATTGCCAAAAATCGGGCTTTTTCTTGGTTTTCTGTTCATAACTTATTAAACGTTGATTTACTGCATTGTTTAGTTTTACAAATTGTTTCAATTATCTCTGAGATTTTCAATGGTATAAGGTTTAACTGATTTAGTGCGGCTTGAATAAAGTTATGATGTTTAAAACTACTTCATAAAATAAATGTGGCTGATTTCAGAAACACCCATAGTGGCGGAATTTAAGAAACGACCCAGCACGCCCTTGATTTAAAAGCAAGGAAAACAATTTTAAAGGAATTAGATAAATTAATTCAATAAAATAAATATATTCAAAAAGCCATCGCTTTCCACTGATTCATCCTCTAATCATTCTTTAACATCGATCAAAAACTTCCTGGTCCCGTGCAACCCTACTTTTAGTGCTTATAGCACAACCAAAAATTTGATCGAAATTAGAGAATTCAGTTGTTGACAAATAACAAAATAGGACAATTTATATTATATAATTTGCTTTTTTCATCGGAACCACAAAAAAGAAGAATTACCAACAAAACCAATATTCAAAAGATAGTTTTACCAATATTATTCCAATTCCAATTTATGTTCTTGAGTTCTTGAGATGCCAAAGTTCTCGAGATGGTCTACAAATTCATTRTTTGGTCTATTTTGGCCAGATTTTGAACGAAAAGTWATGTCGCGCTAATCAAAGCTRAAGKGAGCGGTTGGGTGTTGGGCTCCAGAGGGGGCAAGTACCGCGACCAGAGGAGGAGTCTCGAAGGGGAGTCCCGGGCCCTGGGGTCCCCAAAAAGGCCTCTCCCCAAACACCGATCAGTCCTCCAACTTGCATCCGCCTTTATTGCGCCGGTCAACAGAAGTGAGATGATGACTGAACTCGGAGAGAGGGGAATCAACTTATAAAAGGGGCGGAGATGTACAATGTGATGGGGGGCGGGGTAATCGATGGCGTTCAATTGGCAGCGCTCGGAGAGATTTTAGTGGAAAGGAATGGATGACTTTGAGCGACCGGTACTCACACCTCCCCCTTCCTTCGGGATCGCTCCAATCCCCAAAATGAAGACATGAGGGTGAAAGAGAGGGCCACCCTTTCGTTCTCGGCTTCCTCCTTTGGCTTCCCAATCCAACCCTTAACCAGGCAGCGCATTTCTTTCTGCGCTGCTCTTCCACCGCATTCACGATGGATGGCAAAAGGGCGGGGAAAACAACCGGGACTTGCTTCCGGCAACGAATGGGGGATAAAAGGTGTAAACACAATTGAGGGTGAGGTCGGATGAGATGTAAGGGTGTCCCCCAAAGGCAAAACATCCGCGATCTCGACAATTGTAGGACACGTGGCCATCGCGTTTGCAGAAGTCGCAAAAAGTCCGACTGCTCCATCTTCTGTGCTGGTTGCCTCCAAACCACTGTCTGTTTCGCCAGTTCTTGGTGCAAATTGTCTCCCGCCACCTCTGCTGCCTCTGAATGGCCCTCCTCTATTATGATAACCAGTATATTGGGGTTGTGATTGGTTAAAGGTTGGGTGACCAGGGGGTTCGTTTGAAGGTGGATGGAACCGATTTGGACCAGAGGAACCAGAAGGAGCGGCACTTTGGTGCATGGCTTGAACGTGATTCGAAATGGAGTCTGTCAACTGACCTTTTTGTGTCGCCAGCAACGCCTCCAATTCTTCGGCTTGGGCCTTAACTAAGTCAAGATCCTTTTCTTTTGCTAGCCCAGACACTCTGACCAAAAAAAATATATTTGGTTTCAGCCGGTCGAGAAACTCTTCTACCAGTCGTTCTCGCAGCTGTTTCTTTCCTAAATTTGTATTGACAACCTCCATCATGGAGTCAATCGTTTAGAACGCCCCAACACTTTCATCCTCCCGCTGACGGCAAATGGTTAAATTCCTCTTACAAATTAGCTATTTCCCTCCGTTGGGGTGAGTCTAATTTACCTCAAACGACCTTTAAAGCCGAATCACGCTGGAAGCTTTGTTCGGTGTAAGTTGCTCGAATAATTCCCTAGTGGTATCCACCAGTGTTAGACGAAGGCGATCTACCTGCTGTTACGGAGTCCAAGTTGCCCCCATAGCTTTACATAACTTTAAATTTTAGTGCCCATTTATCAAAAGAAATCACACTTTCATCTCCAAAAGTTTCAAAACCAGTTTTTCCCAACCCAAAATTGGCGGTCAATGGCTAAAATGTGAAAATTTTCCTCATCTTTTGCTGCTCCGTCCATCACAGGATTACTTGACTCGGAGGCTGCAGAGTTTCAAAAGGGTTTGATGGTCTACTCAGAAAACTGGGCAAAACGAAGGTAAGTTGGTAGAAACGCGAAATTGAAGTTGGCGTTGAGTTGCAGTAAATTGGGCTGAAATAAAAAATTAAAACTTGGATTCCCTGATGGGCTTCAAAAGAATTATGTGATCGGTAAGGCGATGAATGCTTAAACGACTGGCTAAAATTGTGGTCATTCTCGAACATTCATTTTCTTGATATTTCTCCTTATTGCATGATGGCCGGACTAATTCGTTTTGCTGAAACAAAATCGAGCCGAGGAAAATTGCTTCTTTCCCAGAGCGGTTATGAATACACCTTTGAGGTTACAGTATCCTACCCTCTTTATCATACATATAAACATTATTTTACACTTGAGATACTCATCTAGTAAAAGGATCATTCAAATTAAGTCATGACCAAGGGGCTTCACAACTTTACACGATGTCAGTTGTGAGATGCTCTGTTTCCCATTGAATTATGGAATGTAATGGAGAGAGTAAATGAAGGATTGGGAAGAACCAATAACTCAGTTGAAAGTGATACATTTATTGATTATTTAAGTGAATGCCCAAGCTTCGTTAAGGGTTAGCACAGCGCCTGGAATGTCCACATCAAAGGGAACCAACGGACGAGTTCATTTGCAAGAAAATGGTTGAAGAAGACGAAACTTGGTAACATATTATGACTGACTTTTGGGAAATTGAATGTATAAAATTTTTACAAAAATATAATTAAATCATCTTCTGATTGCCAATGATTTTATTTTCTTTATAAATCTTATGGATAATTCCGTTGGAGCTGAAAGCACAAATGTTTGCACTGATTCGAAAGGGCATACCCTGCTTCACTCTCATGGCAATTCCACGTTCCCCTGCTTTACTGGCATGCCAAATCGAAAGGGCATTCCCTGCTTCACTCTAATGCCAAATCACATTCTCAATTTGTCGGAAAGGCATGCCCTGCTTCACTCTCATGCCAAATCGACATTCTCAATTTATTGGAAAGGCATGCCCTGCTTCACTCTCATGCCGACCACTTTCTCCTGCTTCACTCTAATGCCAAATCACATTATCAATTTATTGGAAAGGCATGCCTTGCTTCACTCTCATGCCAGTCCACGTTCTCCTGCTTCACTCTAATTCCAAATCGACATTCTCAATTTATTGGAAAGGCATGCCCTGCTTCACTCTCATGCCGACCACTTTCTCCTGCTTCACTCTCATGCCAAATCGACATTCTCAATTTATTGGAAAGGCATGCCCTGCTTCACTCTCATGCCAAATCTACGTTCTCCTGCTTCACTCCCATGCCATGTCCACGTGTATCAGAGTTGCTACATAAGTGAAAATAATTGTCTTCAGCATACATATTTATGAAAGCGCAAATGTTGGCACTGATTTTTATATTCTTTATAAATTATTTGGACAATTCCGCTGGTGCGCCGTCGCCGCCCCAATGGGACTTGACCAATTCGGGCAACAATGTTCAAAAATTTGCTCATCTTATTGAAGACATTTACCAACAGTCTCAGCCTATTGACAAAATGTCGTTTAACTTAACATTTGTTAAATATGCGTCGGAACTTGCCAAGTTTCGAGTGATCGACAACAACGAAGAAATGCGCCCGACCTTCAAGGCCCATTCAGGCGTCCTCGACATTCATGATGAATTTGTTGGATTTCGACGTTATTCCAATAAATTGGACAATTTTATTGCCAACGAATTCAACAAAAACATTTTCTGCCCTAAAAAGCCAATCCCCAAAAAGGTGGTGGACCAAATTATGCAGCTGATCTTCTCTTTTGCCGCGCGGATTCTCCTTTCTGTGACGTCAGATTTGAAATCATTAATTCCCTAATCATATACATATATATCAGGGATGGGCAAAATTTAGGATTTCGGGTTTTGGAATTTCGGAAATACCGGGATTTTTGGCGTTTCGGATTTTGGGGTTCGGAATTTGAGCAAAATTTCAGATCACCCCTAAGAATGGGATTTTTGATGTATGAAACAGTTTGTTCTTGGTATAGTGGTGAGTGGTGTGGCAGTTCAACTTTTGGTGTGGGTTCAATTAGTTTAGTCATCATGATTATTATTCATATGATTTCAGTTATAAAACATCTGTTGGCATTGGCGAATGGCAACTGCAAACACTTTTGTCGGCTTATAGAATTTTGGCTGCACAAAACGACAATAATGAAGATGGGTGGGTATAATTTAACCAGGCATGGCCACGGGCATCCGGTTATCCGCGGATATATCCGGATAGGATACGGACGGATAACGGATAGAGATTTTGAGCACGAACGGATACGAAAATTCGTATCCGTGAAAGTGCCTAAAATACTAAAAAATTTTAGAATATTTCCATTTCCAATTATTCAAATTAACGCGAATGGGGATCATTTGTGGGCTGAATTTGTTAATCAGAACATATCCAAGCAATTCATCGGTAAGGAATTTTAACGGGAAATTGCCCACTAAAAGCATGGTTTTCATGCATAAATTAGACACCAATTTGGACAATTGGACACCAAACTGATAAGTAGGGCCGCGATTTATATGGAAATCCATGTTTTTTTGTTGCGCATTCGGAACAGCGTATAAATAACATAAATGATGTTTTTAGCTTTGATTGGAGCTTCTA
This sequence comes from Globodera ellingtonae, assembly GCA_001723225.1. NCBI lineage: Eukaryota > Metazoa > Nematoda > Chromadorea > Rhabditida > Heteroderidae > Globodera > Globodera ellingtonae. The sequence continues at coordinate 10,003 of MEIZ01000689.1, forward strand.
GAGCCCATTTTATAATCCATATTTATATTTCGCGATTTTTATCCATATTCCATATTTTTCCATATTTCGATATTTTTCAAAAATTCCTTAACAAAAATGCAATAAAAACGAAAAATATACCCCTGAGAATCGACTTTTACAAAAAATACACCCCTAAAAATTAACTTGGTATTTTTACACTAAATGGGAGTGGTTCGGATCCGAAAAAAATACGACCAATCGATTCCTCTCGCCGAGCTGAGCACGAATCTGCAAAAATTTCTCCGCGGAAACCACAGTGAAGAAAGTTATGGCTCCTCAAATTTGGCTAAAAACCATAGGGGGGGGACCCTTTTGGTCAACAAAAATTTTTATTCTAAAAATGGTCTGAAAAAATGTTATTTGATGCACTGATTACGAATTCGGCAATAGAAAATAAAAATGAGAATTTAAAGCGGTTTTGAAATTTAAGGAAAGAACGACTCTTTTTAACAAGTTGCGCTTAGGCCTAAGCCTAACGAACCCCAAGCCAGGGTGGCTTAGGCCTAAGCCTAACAAACCCCAAGCCAGGGGGTGGCTTAGGCCTAAGCCTAACAAACCCCAAGCCAGGGGGTGGCTTAGGCCTAAGCCTATCAAACCACAAGCCAGGGTGGCTTAGGCCTAGCCTAATCTACTAGCTTTTGAAAGCCTATATGTATGATTTTGCCCATTTTTTAATCAATGGACAACTGAGTCCCCACTAAAAAACACTTCAGTCCCGGGCGTATAACTTTCTTCAAAGTGGTTTCCGCACAAAATTTTTTGCAGATTCGTGCTCAGCTCGACGAGAGGAATCGATTGGTAGTATTCGGATCCGGACCACTCCCATATAGTGTAGAAATTCCGAATTTTTTATTTTGATGCCCAGTTATCCGTTTGGTGACCAATTTTCCGAATTTCTTTGCAAGTCAACTCGTTCTTAGTTTTTCAAATATTAAATGACACATTATTGCAGAAAACTTCAATTTCGTTTTAAAACTGTCGGAATTTTCGTTGTCATACTATGACGTTTACAAAGTGCTAGAAGCAATTTTAATTGAATCAAATGCGGCGCCCAGTACCATCAACAACAACAACCATTTGCCCCCAAATGATGAGCCTCCGCCAGCAGTGTACACGTTTTTGAAGCAGTACTTTGTTGCCAAACTTGATCACAAATCAATGGGGCAGTCAAACGTGAAAAA
>MEIZ01000694.1:0-11023 GCA_001723225.1 Globodera ellingtonae
ATTTTGAATTTCTTTTTTTTTTGTAAAATTTTTTTATTTTGACAAATATTATTACATTCATTATTTGCTCTCTTCCCCTACTGCAATTGCTCCTCTAAAATGCACCAACGAAGCAGCTTTCTCTTATGAACAAAATTTAAATCGATAACAGTAGTATACCATCCACAAAATTAAAGTTTTTTCCATACCACATTTTTGAGCCCTCACTTGTGTTTCAATGTTTGTAATTGATTTAGTGTAAAAAATGCAAATTCTTTTTGGGATTTTGAAATTATTAAAAAAAACGTTCAACTGCTATTTAAAACTTTTGATTTTGCAATTATTTAAAAAATCGGCCATTCATCTGATTGATTTTTTTTTTGTAATTGATTTGTTGAAAGATTAAAAATGGTCAAACTTATTTTCATTGATATTTGTAATTGATAGTGTTTTGAAATAATTAAAAAAAGTTGAACTTTGTTAATGCTATTTCTAATTTATTTGCTTGGTATTGGAAAATGATTTGTAATTTATTTGTTTTTGAAATTATTAAAAAAAACTGGTCAAGCTTATTTTTAATGATATTTGTAATTGATTTGTTTTGAAACAATTAAAAAATTGAAATTGTTAATGCTAATCTAATTATTTTTTGGAGGAGGAAAATGATTTGTAATTGATTTGTTTACAAACTTATTTTCATTGCTATTTCTAATTTATTTGTTTGTTATAAATTGGTCAAATTTATTTTATTGTTAATAGGACTTTTTATTCGGACTGAAATTTGCAAATTATATTTATTTATTTTTTGCTGAAATATTCGGGTTTGGGGAAGAGCCCACATCTAATTGATAATTTATTTATTTTTAGTAAAACACTCAAGGATATTATTGTTTGTGACGTCTAAATACAATGGCAAATCAACAAAATAATTGGCCCCTGCGCCAACCACTAGTTGGGCAGGTATATTCAATTTATAAATTTAATTTTAATGGCAATCAGGGGGGTATTCCATCATCATTTGCCCGACAAGCACAACCCGGTCAACAGGGCGGTCTCCAACCTTCTGTTGGACCGTCTGGAGGCGTTCGCCCGCCTTTTAACTGGCAGTACGGTGGAACTCAACCGTCCCAGCAGGGAATTGTTCCGCCAATGTTTGTTCAGCAACAACCGCAGCAAGCGCAAATTGGGCACCCTCCTACCGGAGTACACGTTCAATATACCGACCCGGTCAGCGTTTTTAAGCTAGGGGAAATGTTTAAACTTTCAGACAACACTGTCAAACGACGGCACCACGCACAACATTGGTTTTTTGAACAACTGTGTCTCCCAATTCGACCAATTCCTCCCGTAAGATTTTTCGTCTTATTTTTTACATATTATTCTAGGCCACTTTGTTTGATCGTCGATTCAACTGACCATCGACCGCAGCAACTGACAGCGTTTGGGCCGCTTCCGGTGACAAATGCGATTCTACGAACGGGAGAGGGGCACAAGGTGGAAGCATGCGGCTGGCGTCAACAAGCCAATGTTTTGGCGGCATTGACAAGCGGCAACGCCTATTGGTTTTTCAATTGTCGTGCCAAGGCCCGCTACCAACAGACGGACTGTTGGTATCGCATTAGTGTATGCGGACTGCTCGTTCAATCGCTCAATTGATGCTGCCAATGTAGCGGCGTTGTTCTGCTCCGGTGGCCGGAGGCGCACAACAAAGGGCCGCTCTAGCCTCGGCGCATGCAGCTGAAGGCCGACCATGAGTGCTGGGGGGCGGTCCTGCAAAACCCGGTCCAGTAACTGCTGGATCAGCGTTGGTAACAGCAGATCCGGGCGGTCGGCATTCTCCAGAGGAAGAAAGCGGATTTCCGCAATTTCCCCCCGAGTGTTGCGAGATATGTTTCGCATTGGCGTTGAACGCTCAATGACGAACAGCCTGTCACTCGCTATCTTAACAAACGGACCAAGCTTAATTTTAAATTAAATTTATCAGCATTAAAAACAAGCAAAAAAATCAGGGCAAAATGATTTGACAAACGGGACAAACACGTCGAATTTTTAGCCATGGAGATATGCAGGAAAAGTGAAAAAGATGAAAACAATGAAGCGAGGTCGCGTGTTCCCCAATTAGAAAAGAGCTTTTACATATTGAACACTCTTCCAAATTATTAACATGGGTCTGGGTTATTTCCAGCTCGGGTAACAAAAGAATTTTACGGGCCGGATATGGTTTTTGCGCTAGACTATAAGTTCCTCTGTTGCGCGGGCGATTAAATGATATATCCTCGATGATCCAATCATCCCAGGGTTGTGGCATTGGAGTGCTGAGAGACTCAAGCGCCACTCGAACTCTTTCACGAACCGGTTCTGCTGCTCGGCGCTGTGGTGGTCTGTCACGTGAAGATGGGCCTGGTCGTGAGTCCAGTTGTGTTTGAGTACCAGACCGACCCGCAAGCAATCGTGGAGCTGCTTGCTAAAGTGAAAATTTTTAACTAACTCGTTGCAATGGTTTAACATTTTTTTTATTCACAAAACATTTAACAACAAATGATTATCGAAATTATCATACATTTCGTTCTGCGCCATTTCTGCGAGCGGCATCTCCCTCATGGCTCGATTCGACATGGTGTCCATCTTGGACGGGTTCCAGTTGCTGAGTCGTAGGAGCATTCTTAATATAAAGTAATTAAAGTAAAATAAGCTGTCATTACCGCGGTTGGACCGCCGCCAGATTGAACCGACGATGTCGGCCGATTTGGGACCACCACCACCTTCAATTTTCAATTGATTGTATTTTTAATTTCAAAATTAACCGGTGTAAAAGTTGTAGTCGGTGGATTTTGCAATGTCTGGTAATTCCGCTAAATGGAAAACGGGTTAAATTTTTTAAACAAACAAAAAGTTACCGTCGGTTCTTCCACAACGTACGCGCTAAATCCATCTACACTAATGCGATACCAACAGTCCGTCTGTTGGTAGCGGGCCTTGGCACGACAATTGAAAAACCAATAGGCGTTGCCGCTTGTCAATGCCGCCAAAACATTGGCTTGTTGACGCCAGCCGCATGCTTCCACCTTGTGCCCCTCTCCCGTTCGTAGAATCGCATTTGTCACCGGAAGCGGCCCAAACGCTGTCAGTTGCTGCGGTCGATGGTCAGTTGAATCGACGATCAAACAAAGTGGCCTAGAATAATATGTAAAAAATAAGACGAAAAATCTTACGGGAGGAATTGGTCGAATTGGGAGACACAGTTGTTCAAAAAACCAATGTTGTGCGTGGTGCCGTCGTTTGACAGTGTTGTCTGAAAGTTTAAACATTTCCCCTAGCTTAAAAACGCTGACCGGGTCGGTATATTGAACGTGTACTCCGGTAGGAGGGTGCCCAATTTGCGCTTGCTGCGGTTGTTGCTGAACAAACATTGGCGGAACAATTCCCTGCTGGGACGGTTGAGTTCCACCGTACTGCCAGTTAAAAGGCGGGCGAACGCCTCCAGACGGTCCAACAGAAGGTTGGAGACCGCCCTGTTGACCGGGTTGTGCTTGTCGGGCAAATGATGATGGAATACCCCCCTGATTGCCATTAAAATTAAATTTATAAATTGAATATACCTGCCCAACTAGTGGTTGGCGCAGGGGCCAATTATTTTGTTGATTTGCCATTGTATTTAGACGTCACAAACAATAATATMCTTGAGTGTTTTACTAAAAATAAATAAATTATCAATTAGATGTGGGCTCTTCCCCAAACCCGAATATTTCAGCAAAAAATAAATAAATATAATTTGCAAATTTCAGTCCGAATAAAAAGTCCTATTAACAATAAAATAAATTTGACCAATTTATAACAAACAAATAAATTAGAAATAGCAATGAAAATAAGTTTGTAAACAAATCAATTACAAATCATTTTCCTCCTCCAAAAAATAATTAGATTAGCATTAACAATTTCAATTTTTTAATTGTTTCAAAACAAATCAATTACAAATATCATTAAAAATAAGCTTGACCAGTTTTTTTTAATAATTTCAAAAACAAATAAATTACAAATCATTTTCCAATACCAAGCAAATAAATTAGAAATAGCATTAAYAAAGTTCAACTTTTTTTAATTATTTCAAAACACTATCAATTACAAATATCAATGAAAATAAGTTTGACCATTTTTAATCTTTCAACAAATCAATTACAAAAAAAAAATCAATCAGATGAATGGCCGATTTTTTAAATAATTGCAAAATCAAAAGTTTTAAATAGCAGTTGAACGTTTTTTTTAATAATTTCAAAATCCCAAAAAGAATTTGCATTTTTTACACTAAATCAATTACAAACATTGAAACACAAGTGAGGGCTCAAAAATGTGGTATGGAAAAAACTTTAATTTTGTGGATGGTATACTACTGTTATCGATTTAAATTTTGTTCATAAGAGAAAGCTGCTTCGTTGGTGCATTTTAGAGGAGCAATTGCAGTAGGGGAAGAGAGCAAATAATGAATGTAATAATATTTGTCAAAATAAAAAAATTTTACAAAAAAAAAAGAAATTCAAAATGAATTTTAGTGAAAAAAAAAATCTGGCCAGTTTAAGTTTGACCAAAATATTATGCGATCAATATAATATTGTGTTTGCTGAGGATTGACTATTTGTCAATGTTAAAATGGGAGGGGATGCTACTGACACCTTTTGTGTTCGCTGCTCAAAATTTCCCACAGTCCGGAGAGACCTTTTTTTTTTATATGTGGGGGGGGGGGCGCTGAGCCTTTTTGGCTCTCGCGTAAAACAACGACCCACTCCTCCCTCCATGACTCTTCTCCTCATCTCCTTTCAATTGCGAGAAAAGGAGTAAACAACATAAATGTTATCCTCACATTTTATTCTGCTTTATCTTAATTTTCCTGTGGCCCGGTGGTTGTGTGCCGGTTTAGTGGCGGTTCGAATCCCGACGAGAATGAATTAATTTAGTAGATTAAAATAAATAATTTGCAAACTTTAAAAATTAAATTTAAATTTTGAAAAATTAAAAAAAGTCGCGCAGAGCGATGCGGTTGGTTAGAGAGCGGGGTGTTCTAGCCCCTCCTCAACCCCCTTTCCAATCATTGGAAAAAATCGATAAAAAAGGTATTAATACTATGTAGTTAAGATGATGAAATTTCAATTTGGTTTTCATTTTTTTGTTGAACTGTCGGCAACATTTTCATGTGAATGATTAATTATAAAAAGAAGAACATTTGAATTGGAAATGATAATCTAACAAATTGACCAAAAGATTTGTTGTGACTTTTACTTTAAAACCCTTTTCATATTTTTTATGATTCATTGCCAAAAAAATTCATTTGATTTCAGCTCAATTAAGAAAATCACGCACGAATGCCAAAATTTCATTGCCTCCAATTCCTTAAGAATTCTTTAAATTTTATTGAAAATGTTAATAATTTAAGAAATAAATTAGTTTTGTCAATAAATGTCAGTGTTTATTAATCCAAAGCTTTATAGTGATTTTCTGAAAAGATAATCTACACCAGTTAGGCCTAAAGCTCAGGCATAAACCTAAGCTAGCTTAGGCTTAAAGCTCAAGCATAAACCTAAGCTAGCTTAGGCTTAAAGCTCAAGCATAAACCTAAGCTAGCTTAGGCTTAAAGCTCAAGCATAAACCTAAGCTAGCTTAGGCTTAAAGCTCCGGCATAAACCCAAGCTAGCTTAGGCTTAAAGCTCAGGCATAAAACCTAAGTTAGCTTTTTTTAATTTGAATCCGGGTTCGAACATTTGACCGACTGAAGTAAGTCTTAGTGGTGCATTCTAAAATTCCAATATTTTCTCACGACCACAATTTTCTCATGGAGTAAAAACACAGAAAATGTCTGTGGAAGTCACAGCAAATTGATAAATATATATTTTAAAACTTTTAGGAAAAAAATTAAAGAAATCAATAAAATAACAACAATTTTGAAATAATCCAATCCCATATAATCTTCACGTTGAGTCAAGGGCCTACAAACTCCGTAGTACCTATTTTTAAAATCTAAATTGAGCTTTCCATCTTTTTAAACTGCTTATTGAGATTTTCAACAAATCAGCAATGTAACAATCACTCATTTTTGGATTCTTCCGTTTTATTTTGACATATTTCTTCAAAATTCCAATTTTTGTTGCTTCAGAAATTTTATTGCTGACAGAAAGGCCAAATTTGCGCTTCCATTCATAAATTGTTTTTCTACACGCGCCCAATTTTTTTGCAATTGTCTCATCAAGTTCATGTTTTGAACCACTTTTGAGTTTTGCCTTTTTACATTAGCTTTTTATTTCATCAAATTGTTTTAAAATCTCACGTTTTTTAAAATCAGAAAACTTTGATTTAAACTTTGTTTCTCGATTTAAGCCCAATTTTTTGATCCATTTATACAATTTTGTGCGACAAACATTCAAACTATTCGCAATTTTTCTCTCAATTTGGTTCCATTCTTTGCTTGAATGTGCGCGTTTGTTTTTTCCCCGATAATTTTCTTTCATTTCACGGAATTTTTGGATAATTTCACGTTTTTGTTGATCAGATTCAATTTTTTCGCAATCATTGGACTCATTTTGCTGTTCATCAACACTCTCATCTTGATCTGGCGTTGAATTGTTTTCGCCTTCCGACCAATTTTCATCATAAATTTCATCAAATTTCTGTTTCAATATTTCATCAATATTTTTCTGATCAGAAGTGATTGGAGCTTGTACGTCTTGAACTTCTTCTTTAACATGACGACAGTTCAAGTCTTTTGAATCATTACTTTCATCATCCCAGCCTTTTCCAAATATTTCATCAAATGTTTTATAAAGTTTTTGCCCTTGTCCGCCATCGCCCACAGAATTAGCAATTTTGATCAAAAATGTTGCAAAAAATAAAATAAGAATTAATAGCCAAACTTTCATTGTTTGCACCATAACTTTAAAATTCTATTGAAAATGTTAATAATTTTAGTAATAAATTTTTTTTGTCAATAAAAAGTCAATATTTATTAATCCAACGCTTTATATTGATTTTCTGAAAAGATAATCTACGCCAGATTCATTATAAATATTATATAATTACAGACAATATATAATTGACGTTTTATCTCGTCCAGCTACGAATGAAAATATAAATTTTGAGGTGCGGAAATGGCTCCATTTGCGTACAAGCAACTGAGTCCTAAGAAAAAGGTCCATTTAAGTCTCAAATAAGACCAAAAAAATGCAACATTTTGACCTCTAAATTGTTTTAATTAAAGACCGGCAACTTGGACCCATTGATTAGGGCCGCGATTTATATGGACACAAAATCTCGAAATATGGCCATAAAATATGGACCAAATATGGACAAAAATTGCAAAATATGGACAAAATATGGATAAAAATTTTCAAATATTGCAAAAAAGGGTAAAATTTTTCTAATTGAAGTAAAAATAAAAATAAAAATTTTTGTATGCAAATTAAAGGCATTTCAGAAAATTTTTTGAAAAATAATTAGAATTTAAAAAATTTTCATTTTTTGGTGGCAGAATTTTTGTTCGTGAAAAAGTCAATTTTTACGGGTGCATTTTTTGAAAATATTGAAAAAGTCGATTCTTAGGGATGTATTTTTCGTTTTTATTGCATTTTTGTTAAGGATTTTTGAAAAATGGCAAAATATGGAAAATATGGATTATAAAATGGGCTCTAGAAGCTCCAACCAAAGCTAAAAACACTATTTATTGCATTTATACGCTGTTCCGAGTGCGCAAAAAAATATGGATTTCCATATAAATCGCGGCCCTACCAATGATAGATAGGCCTAATCATATACCTAAAAACTAACAAAACTTTTCATTGGCACTTGTGGAGGAACAATCAGAAAAAATTCCAACACATTTTTAAAACAATTTGCTTTAAATGGTGTTTAAAAGTAAATAAAGTGAAACTAATTAAAACATTATAAAAATAATTTGATATTTTTCTTAAAATAGTGTTTAAATGGTAATGAAGTCAAAAATAATTGATTTATTTTATAAAAATATATAGAATATGCTGAATGTTTCTAAAGTTATCCTCTAATAGATCAGGGAATTGATGAACAGCAAAATGACTCAACAAATGCAAAAAAAATAAGTCTGATCTGCAAAAATGGGAAATTATTCAAAGTGAAATTAAAGATAATTATCAGAAAAAAAAACGCCCACAATTGGCCAAAGAATGGGTTCAAATAGCATAAACTCGATGAAAAAATTGCAAAAAAAGTGGGCGTTTGTAGACATACAATTATTCAATGGAAGCGCAAATTTGGCCTTTCTGACAGCAACAAAATTTCTAAAATTGGAATTTTGAAGGCCAAAATAAAAGTGAAAAATCCAAAAAAAAATGACTGATTCCCCCACTCTCTGAGTTGGTTAAAAACAGGAAAAGATTTTTAATTTTTAATTCATACATTATTAGAAAATTGCTTAACTTAAAAATAAAATAAAACGAAGCAAATTTTTTTCATGTGAAGAATATTTCGATGATTAGAAAATAAAAATTATAATAAATCAATTTCCTTTGCTATATATTATTGATTTTTCTATTTGTCAATTAAAATTTACTTAAATTATTAACATTTCGAATAAAATTTATTTAAATTTTAGAAATTTGTTCAAAATAATTTGCCTGTAATTGTTTGCATTTTTAAATTAAAAGAATTTGGCTTTGAACGATTTGATCTTTTCAGGAAAACAAAGCATTGGATTAATAAACATTGACTATTGACTAGTTTATTAAAAATATTAACATTTTCAATAAAATTGCAGAAATGAAAGTTTGGCTATTAATTCTTATTTCATTCTTTAATTTGATCAACAATGCAAATTCTGTGGGCGAAAGCGGTGAAGGACCAAAACTTTACAAATCATTTGATGAAATATTTGGAAAAGGATGGGATAATGAAAGTAATGATTCAAAAGACTTGAACTGTCGTCATGTTAAAGAAGAAATTCAAGACGTACAAGCTCCAAACACTTCTGATCAGAAAAGTATTGATGAAATATTAAAACAGAAATTTGATGAAATTTATGGTGAAAATCGGTCGGAAGATGAAAACAATTCAGCGCCAGATCAAGATGAGTGTGTTGATGAACAGCAAAATGAGTCCAACGAATGTGAAAAAATTGAATCTGATCAGCAAAAACGTGAAATTATTCAAAAATTCCATGAAATAAAAGAAAATTTTAAGATAAACGGAAAATATCAAAATAATAATCGGGTTAAAATTGAGATAAAAATCGCGAAAGGTTTGCGTGTGAATCGCACAACAATTTATAGATGGATGAAAGAATTGGGCTTAAGTAGAGAAACGAAGTTAAAATCAACTGATCAGCAGAAACGCGAAATTTTGAAACAATTTGATCTGAACATTTGCCGCGGCATTCTCTTCCACAAAAAGTCCATCGACAGAATTTGGATGCAATTGCTGGCGTTTAAATTGCTTTTTCCATCTAATCAAAGTGACTCTTCCAATTTTCAACATTTTAGCAATGTCCGCGTCACAAATATTTTTGTGCGATTGCCTTTTAAATGTTTAGCAATTTTCCTTTCAATTTGAATCCATTCTTTTTTTGAATATTTTCTTTTTTGCTTAAATTCATCTTTAATTGCGTGGAATTTGTCGATTATTTTACGTCTTCCCGCATCTTCAGCAAGATTTTCGTTTGAAGAAATTTCGTTCTGTTCTTGGSCATTTTTGGCATTATCAGAGTGATCAAACTTTGTGAGAGGAGGATTCTGATCAGCTGAATTGGGTTCAATTTGTCCAGAGTGATCAGACTCTGTGAGAGGAGGATTCTGATCAGCTGAATTGGGTTCAATTTGTCCAGAGTGATCAGACTCTGTGAGAGGAGGATTCTGATCAGCTGAATTGGCTTCAATTTGTCCAGAGTGATCAGACTCTGTGAGAGGAGGATTCTGATCAGTTGAATTTGGTTCAATTTGTCCAATTTGGGTGTTCTGCCAATCGATTTGGTGAAGAGCATTTTGTTCAAGCGTTAAGTCCCGCCTTTTTCAAAATTCCATTGTAGGACTCTCCCCGCTCAGAGCTGATCGAAACTCAAATTTTTTTTCCGACGAAACGAAACGAAACAAGTTTTTTTCTAATTTACGAAACGAAAACGAAACGAAAAAAGTTAAATTTTATTTTACGAAACGAAACGAAACACGAAACCCAAAAAAATGCCTCGCTGGCGTTTGATATTTGATTAGGTTCGTTCGTTTCTCTTTTGGGATATTTTATTTCTTTGATTATATTTGTGGTCGTTCTCCAATTTGGGAAGTTATTATTCGCGGTCTTTATTTTAATTGTTCTTGTTCTCATTTGGGTTTTGGAAAGTAACGGCCGCTCTTTCGAAACTCCTTTATTTCCCAAACCCCCCAAAACGACAACAATTACAATGTGAAAATAAAAGTCCACAAATAATCAAACTTGAAGAATCTAAAAGAGGATGAACACCAAATATATGAACGCACGGAATGTTGCGAACAAACAATATTGGAAGATATGATAAAAGACAAAAACTCAAAAGAAAACAAAATATGAATTGGGATCTTTTGACGATTGGCGAATTTGGCGTAAATATGAAAAGGGTGAGCAGAGTCCTACATCCCCCGCCTCCAGAAAGCCGCTGCCCTCAGCGGCGATTGGTCCGTCCTCCCCGTTGCCATCCAAAATCGCGTCCTCGTCGACTTGTTGATGTTGACCTGTCGGACATGTCGGCTAAAGACTCTAAGAGATTGCACCAACTTCTTCAACTTGTACCTTTGCATTGTCATCAATTCCAGCTGTTTTTCCAGTGCCTTTGTTTTTTCCTTGGTGAAGGTATTCAAATATTTCCCTGCACCACATCAAGGAATGATGAAAGACTGGACTGATCGAGATTCTAGATCGAAATCTCGGTCGGTCAAATCCGGTCTATATTTATCAAAAACTTCCTCAATAATTCGGGATTAGAGGGAAGGAATTTGTAAAAATCATAGCAATTTTTTTTGCGTCAATTCAGCGCCATTCCCGGATGATCTTGATCAGAACAATTCAA
>MEIZ01000695.1:0-11023 GCA_001723225.1 Globodera ellingtonae
GTGGACTTTGTTCTTTCCCTCCTTCGGAAAATAAATATTATTCACAATTTCTATTGATTGGACAAAAGGGTCACTACGAACCCTCGGACATAACAGTGGCGCAGTCAGCTTAAAACAATTGAAACACCAATTGCTGTTACATCTCCAAGTAAGAGTAACAGAGTTTAAGCAAATTTGCAGGCAAAGAATCCGTCAACACCTGATCGACAAAGACTTGTCTGAATCAGTCGGCAGCAAATTTTGTGAAAGCCTGGACGGCTCGCAAAATCAACAAAGCCGGGACGGCAAACCTCCAATCAGTGAAAGCCTGAGCGGCACACAACCATCAAAAGCCTGGGTGGCAATCATCTAAAGCCGGGACGGCAATCTCCAAACACCAAAAGCCTGGCTGGCAAAATTCGACGAAAAACAGTCCAAGAAACTGTTAAATTGACACTAAATAGTGCAATACTTTCCGATTTTTGATCTCTGTGTGAGACAACAATCGTCGACATGCCAGACCAGCCAACGATGCAGCAGCTTATGGACGTTATAACACAGCAACAATCTCAGATCGCAAAACTCATCGACGTTCAGCAACAAGGCAATCAGCGAACGAACGCGGCGAATTCGACTGTTCCGTCGCTGCCGGATATCGTGATATTCGAGCCGAGCGACGAGAAAAACAGGATAGCCGAATGGCTTGACCGCTTCACATTCGCCATTGATTGCGCTGCACCGAACGTCCAAGACGCCGTAAAAGTAAAAGCGTTGATGAACAAGCTATCTGAGTCGGCGTTCTCCGAATACAATAAATTCTGTCTTCCGGCAAAGGTTACAGATTTCAACTTTGCCGAAACCATTTCCAAGATGGAAAAACTCTTCGCCAAGCCTCAATCGATCTTCATTGATCGTTATGAGTGTCTGATCGCGGCAAAAGGAGAGGGTGAGGAGTTCAGGCAGTTCATTAACCGCCATAAGCGTCTGCTGAAAGATTTCCAATTTGAAAAATTGAAGGAGGAACAATTTAAAGTCCTCATGCTTTTAACGGCGTTGAAGTCATCAAAGGACGCAGCATTAAGACAGCGCATCCTCTCCAAACTCGCGGCTGACGGAGACAGAGTTAAATATGATGGAGTCATTGAGGACTGCATCACATTTATGACCACGATCAGCGAGGCAAAAATGATTGAGGCCTCTTCATCGCGAGTGGAGATCAACGCAGTAAAGCGAAAGGAGAAGCCGATGGAAAGGAACAGAAAACCAAACTTCCAGCAGAGCCATCAAAGCGCAGCTTCTCAAAAGTGTTGGAGATGTGGTGAACACCACAACCACTGGGAATGCAAGTACAAGTCGACAACGTGCCGAAAATGCAAGAACATTGGGCATTTGGAGAGCCAGTGCGACAAAGTACAAGAATGGAAGCGCAAAAACTTCAAACCACGAAGGAAAAACATTGGCAATCTGCATATTGGAACTGCAATGAAAGCACTCAACGCGACTGCCCTACTGAAAATCAAGGTTCTGATCAACGGCAAACCCGTTATCTTCGTGCTCGATACGGGAGCGGAACTGAATGTGATCGACGAGACAACGTACGAATCCATCGGCCGCCCGGAAATSAAAAAGTGCACAGAAAAGGGCTGTCTGTTTGACGGCTCACAAAGATCATTYCTTGGAAAGGGAGAAGCGGCTTTCGAATTCAATGGCAGAAGGGTAGTGGATTCACTCTACCTGGCAAAAAAGGGATCGCTGAATCTCTTAAGCGTGCAGACGATGGACGCCTTTGGCTTGCTCAAAGAGCTCAAGTCAAAAATCAATCAGGCAATAAACATTTGCAGCGCAGGGGAGGAAACGAGGGGAAAACCAARGACACCCCCAGCCACCCAATGCAAGGACGTCCAAGTGCACACMGRAAATTTTAAAAGGAAATTTTCTGATATTTTCAAAGACGAATTGGGATGTTGTGCAAAGGTCAARGCGCATTTAACATTGAAAACCGACGCCCGTCCGATCTACAGAAAAGCCCGACCAGTCCCATTTAACGCTCGAGAAGCAGTTGAGGGAGAACTGAGTCGTTGGGAACAGATGGGAGTGATCGAAAAAGTTGAGTATACGGAATGGGCAGCGCCGATCTTAGTCGTCAAAAAGGCGGACGGATCAGCGCGCCTTTGCATCGATTACTCAACAGGGTTAAATGCGGCACTACAGGACCACCAACACCCGTTACCGCTCCCGGAAGACATCTTTGCGACCCTAAATGGGGGAAAATATTTCTCGCAGCTAGATCTTCGGGACGCGTATTTGCAGGTTGAGCTGGACGAAGAGTCGAAAAGGCTCTGCGCAATAGCGACGCATCGAGGCAACTATGAAGTGAAACGACTTCCTTTCGGCGTCAAGTCAGCACCTGGCATTTTCCAAGGAATCATGGACCAAATGTTGGCCAAATACGAGTTCGCGACGGCTTATCTCGACGATGTAATCGTCGTCAGCAAAAGCATTGAAGAACACGCCCAACATCTGGAAAAAGTGTTCGCGCGATTCCAAGAGTGGGGATTCCGAATTAAATTGGAAAAATGTTCATTCTTCCGCGATGAGATCAAGTATTTGGGTCAAATCATCGATAGATCAGGAAGACGGCCGGATCCCAAGAAAATCTCGGCAATCGCGCAAATGCCAGCTCCTACAGACGTTCCGTCACTACGCTCATATTTGGGAATGGTGAACCATTACCAACAATTCATCAAAAACATGAGGTTCATTCGGAAACCATTGGATGACCTGCTGAAAAGAGACAGTGAATGGCAGTGGGACGAAAGATGCAAAAAGGCATTTTCGAAAATAAAGGAAATTTTAACGTCGGAACTGCTGCTAACACACTATGATCCGACGAAGGAGATAGTGGTGGCAGCCGATGCATCTGAAAAGGGAATTGGCGCGGTGATTTCTCACAGATTCCCAGACGGCTCGGTGAAAGCAATCGCACACGCCTCGTCCTCCCTGACTCCGGCGGAGAAAAACTACTCTCAGATCGAAAAGGAGGCACTAGCAATCATTTTTGCAGTGCAGAAATTTCATAAAATGATCTATGGCAGAAAGTTCAGACTCCTAACGGATCATAAACCACTTCTCGCCATTTTCGGGAGTAAAAAGGGCATAAAACAGTGCAGTGCGAACAGATTGCTTCGTTGGTCTTTGATACTTTTGGCGTACGATTTCGACATAGAATACGTGAACACCAAAGACTTTGGTCAGGCAGACGCCCTTTCACGGCTTATTGCAAACAGCAAAAACGAGGAAGAGCGCGTCATTTCTTCAGTGAGTGCCGAAACCGAAGCTGTTCAACTTCTGGTCAACACGATCGAAAAGCTGCCGATAAAATTCGCAGACATCGTCGAATCGTCCAGAGCCGATGAAACCATCCAAAAAGTCATGAACTTTATCAAAATGGGATGGCCACGAAACGTGGGAAACGAAATTGTGGAAATCAGACTTTTCCACCGAATCAAGGAACAACTTGCCATCACAAAGAATTGTTTGATGTATGGCGACAGGGTTGTTATTCCGGAAAAACACCGGGTCAAACTCCTTCACTTATTCCATAAGGGGCACCCGGGAACTAAAAGAATGAAGCAGCTCGCCCGTCAGTACGTGTATTGGCCGAAACTGGACGCAGAAATAGAAAAATTCGTGCAAAATTGTGGGCCATGCCAACAGGCAGCAAAGGCGCCAATCAAAACGAATTTGCATTCCTGGCCAAAACCACGGCATCCGTGGGAACGAATACACATTGACTACGCTGGGCCATTTTACGGGAAAGACTACCTCGTAATCGTCGATGCCTTCTCAAAATATCCGGAGATATACGAGATGAGTTCAACATCGTCGAAGGCGACCATTGACAAATTGCGCTATTTATTTAGCCGCCATGGTCTGCCAGAAACATTAGTCTCCGACAATGGCACGCAATTTGCCAGCAGTGAATTCGCAAAATTCACATCGGTCAATGGAATAAAGCATCTGTTCTCGGCACCGTACAATCCAATGTCTAACGGCCAGGCAGAAAGATTTGTGGACACCTTCAAAAGAACTTTCCGAAAACTAAAAGGGGAAGGGGCACCGAGTAAGGAAGTAATCGAGACATTTCTCGTTACGTACCGGACTACCCCAAATGCGGTACTCCAAGGAGGAAAATCCCCAGCAGAAATGTTTCTGGGCCGAAGGCCGCGCACCACTCTGGATATGTTGAAACCGCCAAGCCCGCCGCCAATAGAGCGAGATGAGGCAATGGAGCAACGGTTCAACAAACATTTCGGGACGAAATCAACCGAATTTGTCGTCGGCGAAGACGTCTTCGCCCGACACCGGATCTCACAGAATTGGTGGCCGGGAAAGATTTCGAAGCGGAATGGCGTGATTTACGACGTGTCATTCGCCGACGGACTGGTAAAACGCTTCCACGCGAACCAGATCCGACCTCGACAAGGCCCAGACAATGAAGGCCAKCTCGACATTTTCCTCGAGGCGTTCAACGTGCCCACCCCGCGGATCGAAGAACGCGTAGTGGTGAACGAGGAAAATGACGACATGAGAGTTGGGGAACTCAACGGGGCTCCACCGGCCAATGCCCAGGACGGGGAAGCCGAAGAGCCTCAACAACAGCAACYACCGCCGGTGATCCATCCGGATCGGCCTCGACGGAACAGACGTGCCCCGCGCCGTTATTCGCCGGGCCAGGCGTAGCCGACTCAAAGGGGGAGATGTTCGGGGCTCACCCGAGACTCATAATTAGTGATAACAGAACGCCAATTCGGGCGGTCATTTTATCCCCTCCCTCTGTTGATGTTTACCCCCACTCATTCCCTCATGTCACTCTTCTGTTCTTTACCCAATTTCCCCTCCGTGGACTTTGTTCTTTCCTTCCTTCGGAAAATAAATATTATTCACAATTTCTATTGATTGGACAAAAGGGTCACTACGAACCCTCGGACATAACATTTTCCAACCATCGATGCCGTTCTAAGATATGACGTCACTTTCTTGTAATGTTTTTTGTGTACCACCGAATATAAATAAGCGTTGTATGCAATATCAGARGCTGTCGCAATTCCTGTATTTTAAAAAATAAMGTAAAAACCCCAATTAAATAAAAGTGTCCACAAAATTAAATGCTACGAAATTTAAAGTATAATTACCAAAACAAATTTGCATTAATTGCATTTGCCAAAGAGTGGTTCCATAGACAAGCAGAAGCCAACATGCTACAAGACTGACAGCCTCAAGCACCAAAATCGGTTTATACCGTACCAGGTCGGTGAGCACCAAAATTGGTAACTGTAAAAAGGATTTTTTTATTCATTCTATTTTTAATATTTTTACATTAAACTCTTTTCAAGTAAATATACAATGCTTTGGTAATAGTCAAGGGCGTACCCAGAAATTAAAAAAGTCAATCTTAAGGGGTGGTTTTTTGGATTTTATTGCATTTTTGTTAAGCAATTTTTCCCCAAAAAATTTAGAATTTTTAAAATTTTTGTTTAAAAAATTTCGAAATTTTGCCGTTTTCAAGTTTTTTTGAGGGAGGGGAGTCGGAGGTGCCGATAGGCGTTGCCGGAGAAAATTTTGAATTTTTGACTCAATTTGTTAAGCAGTCCAAAATTTACAAAATTTTGCAAAAGAAAAGGGTCCCCCCTTTGGGTTTTTTCTCTCAAAAAAATTTTCGGGGGGGGGGCCCTGGGTACGCTCTTGGTAATAGTATAAATGGTTTCCCCCATTTTTTAAAAAAAACAAGTTTTTTTTTTCAAAGTTGATAAAAAGGTGTTTTTAGAGGGGTAAATCGGGGGCGTAGAATCCGAAAATGGCATCCATTTCGATCAATTCCGAACCCCGGACCCGAATTCGACCAATTTTTCAAATATTTACATTTTTTCAAAAAAAAATTTTTGGCCTCAAAATCATTCCAAAAGCACAAACTTACGACGAAAAGGCAAGTAATGATCGAATTTATAGTTTTAGAATGATTTTAAGGCCAACATTGATTTTTGGAAAATTTTGAATCTTTGAAAAATTGTCGAATTCGGGTCCGGGATTCGGAATTGGTCGAAATAAATGTCAATTTCGGATTCTACGCCCCTGAAAACCTTTAGAAACTCRTTTTTCCCGGCTTTGAAAAACTTTTTTAATTTTTTTTAAATGGGGGGACCATATTACCGCCAATTTAGTAAATTATTATATTTAATTAATAGAAGTCAAAAATTTGTGTTCACATTTTCAAGATTATAAATGCTGACTTTTTTTAAAATTTGAGAAAATGATTTTAAAATTTAAATGATTTTTCTTAAACTAACACAACTTACCATCGCCAACAGGTTGGAATATGTCCAAAAAGTGTAAATTTCGCCATACACTTGGGCATTGGTGAAGTTTTTGAATTCTTCAGCTTCCAGAAATGGCGTCAAAAATGGTGCGCCGAGWCGAAATTTTTTGAGAACGCCAAATGCACATGCCAAAGCTACGGTGAATTTCCAATACATTTTTTATGTAAAAGTTTATTAATTTTGTTAGCTAAAAAAATAGTAATAAAAGTTATGTTGATGACCTATTTGTTCATTTTTGTTTTGCTTTACATTACTTGTGAAGAGAGTGAGAGAAAAAGTGAATCAATAAAACTGCGGACTAATGCAAAGAACGAAGACTCAAACTTTCATAGAACAAATAATGAATGATACGGACCCTTTTTGGTCAAAATTTGTAGAAAATTATTTTTTAATTGTCTGAAATTATGTTATTTGATCAGGGTTCGCAGATGAAAATTTTCAAAAGCCTCATTTGGTAGGCAAAAAAGCCTCATTTGGGACCAAAAAACCTCATTTTCCCGCGGTTTTCCCAAATAATTTTTAGTGGGGGGGGGTCGGTGGTGCCGATAGGCGCCGCCGAGAAAATTTTTCGCATTTTTGACTCGATTTGTTAAGAGATTGCAAATAAATTTGCAGAAGATTTGATGCTTTTTGCTTTAAAAAAAATTGAAAATGAGGTTTTTTATTAAGAAAATTCCCAATTATTTCAAACCGGAACACGCTTTTTCATTAAAAATGAAAATACACAGAAAAAATGGAAAAACATTACGCCAAATATTCAAAATTTAATAGAAATTTACCATTTATCAGTGAAATTTCTAAAAAGCCACAAAAAACCTCATCAAACTCCAAAAAACCACAAAATGAGGCTAAACCTCATTTTAAAAATTTAGCCTCATCGGACTATCAAAAAACCACAAAATGAGGCTAAAACCTCAAATTTGGGAGCCCTGATTTAAAGAAAGTTTTTAATCTGTTGAATTTTTAAAAATTAAGGAAAACACGACTTTTAAGTAAATTTCGTTTCTGGGACCCATGTTCAACATTTATGCAAAAATTTCTCTAGAGAATAGAATATGCAATCAAATCGTAATATGTTGAGTGAAAGTTTATCCCAAAAATGTTTGAAGTCGTTCCTGTCAATTTCCACAATGTTTCGGATCTCAATGTCCTCCCAGATCACTCACTACGACTTGAGGGACCGATCGCTTTCTAGTTTCTATTTGGTCGGCTTCTTCGCTTCTTTATTCCGTTTGTGTGGAACTAAAAAAAAGGTTACAGTTTTAAAATTTTKCGATTTCCAATAAAATTTAACACAAGTGAACAAAAGATGTGTACCCATATTTCTACTTTTTTGAAACAATTTATTTACATCCAACCTTTTTTAGCAGATGAAGTGCCGCCGTGGTGTGCCATGCTCTTTGATCGGCTTAAGTTGGGTTTCGACGAGTCGCTTTTTGTTTTGGGTTCACTACTTTTTCCCAATAACAATTTCGTACTGAACGCTCTTGTAATTTTTTTCCAAGGACTGCTGGAATGCTTGTCAGTATCTTTATATTGTTTATCCGAGGAATGAATAGCTTTCATTGAGCTTGAACGTTTAGTCTAAAATATATAATATACCTATATATATTGCATTTCCCTGACGGAAGTGCCAATTGTCACCAGCTGATCAAGGAATCCGTCAAAATTAATTTCCGTCCATTTAACACATTTGAACAACACAGAATAGCATCGATTGACGGATGGCTTTACCCATACATCAAATGGCTTTACAGATAGTAAAAAAATTAGTAATAAATAAAATGTCAAATATTTAAACATTCTAAAAAATATATCCATTTAAATAATTGCAAAAAATTTAATGAAAATCCAAAAATTTAAAATCAAAAACACAAATGGCACCGGTGGTTTTTCTATAGGCTTCTGATTTATTGAACATTTTTTACAAATCTTAAATTTGTATGATGAATTTTATTATTTATTAAGAAATAAAATATCAGTTATTTTGCCACGTGTTTTATTGATTAAATTCATATATATTACAGAATTAATTCCATTTCAATGAAAAAAATTTTATTGTACGAATTAAAATTCAACAAATATTAATCTAAAAGTTTCACGAACAAATAAAGCAGGGATTATGTAGAACATCGTCGCATTGAAAGTTTGAGGAGAGGCAATAACAATGAAGTGGCGACAAAATAAGCGCTGTAGGTGACAAACTAAAATTAAATTTGTTATTTAATTAATTACATTTAATTAAATTCATGTTTTTATTACTTGAGCTTCAATTGTCAAAGCGAAAAGACCATTGGCATCGACCACAAGCAGTGTAATAAGTGCTTGGAGCAGTACACTCACAAAACCGTTAATGCCAAACACGAGACCGTAGGCACCATTTGGTGGCAAATGTGTAGCAATCAAATTGCTTAAAAAGGAACAAATCAGACAATTATTGATCGGGATTTTTCAAGAATGAAARGTTTTGTACTGCGATCACTGGTCGTCAAATAATAACCTGATCAAACTTCGATCAATTTAAATCGTATAGGCGACGGTCTGATCAGAAGATGGATCAGATAAATTTTAGATAATTAACGAATATATTACTAAGATGGACWTTGAATTACCTCGCAACCGTGATAAAAGCGTTGTAATGCATATAAAGCACAATGTAGAGAATGTAATCAACAAAAATTGAGCCAAAATACACCATGGCGTACAGTAACAATGCCATAAATGTTGTTGAAATACAAAACACAAGGGTACTGTATTGTTCCCAGTCAACCGGCACAAATTGAACCAAAAAGACGACGAGGGCACCCAAAATTGTTGAATAATTAAAATTAAAATTGACAAATATGTTCATATAAAATATTTTTAAAAAAATTTAATTTAAAATCAATACCTTTATTTTTAAAAAATCTCACTTAAAAGTGTGTTGAGACTTTCAACAAAACCATTCCACACATATGCATCATCAACTTGGCGAAATGCCCACAAGGTTTGAATGTAATTTTGAACCTGAATATAATAAAATATAATTTAGTATATATTTTTTATATTGCCTGGTAAACCATCGTAGAAATGATTATGGTAAACAGAGACCACTGGAAAACAACGCGGTTGCGGTACGGAGAGAAAAATGTTGTCTAAAAAATTGAATACGGTACGAAAAAAAAAAAAATGTAGTCTAAAAATTGAATACAAAAATATTCTAAATTTACGGAAATTATTTGATTCTCGGCAAATTTCATATTATTAAATTTTAATGCATTTAAAATTTTATTAATTTATAAAAATCAAAAATTGTTTTCTCTGAAGCACACCTTAATTTTGGTCCACAAATGCCAATTTTTCCCAGTTTTTTTGCCCTCTTCAACTTCCGATTCGGGAACTTTTTCATCATTCGCATGATCAATGTTCGCATTTGCCTTATTTTCAGGATCACCATCAGCCATTTTGTCCCGATCATTTGCCAAATTTTGCTCCAATAAATCTGTATGAAGAATTTATTTGATTGGACAGTGAATGAATTATTTCAAAAATTAACACCTTCCTTCTCCTGTTGTTCGACTGAACAATTCTTGATCATTTCTTTAGATTTTTGCTTTTTTGGCATCGGCAATAAAAGAGCAATTGGAATGAGCACATATGAGACCCATAAAGTTATCTAAAAATAAAATAATACTTTTTTAAATGCAATTTATATGATTTTCGAAAAATTTAGCTTGATTAGAAAATTTTTCATTCTTTCTAATATCATTTAAAAAATTTACAATTAATTGGTCTTTTTAATTTTATTAAATTTAAATTTTAAATGTTTTAGGACTTTTGTAAAATTCAAATGAATTCAAATTTTCATCAAAATATTTTTAAATTGTTTTTTTATCCGACCTGATTAAGTAACAAATAATCGCCAATTTTTGTTGAGATCAATGCCTGTCCTGAACAGAATGCCAAAAATTTTCCAACCATCGATGCCGTTCTAAGATATGACGTCACTTTCTTGTAATGTTTTTTGTGTACCACCGAATATAAATAAGCGTTGTATGCAATATCAG
Source organism: Globodera ellingtonae (assembly GCA_001723225.1). Classification (NCBI taxonomy): domain Eukaryota; kingdom Metazoa; phylum Nematoda; class Chromadorea; order Rhabditida; family Heteroderidae; genus Globodera; species Globodera ellingtonae. The sequence goes on from MEIZ01000695.1 coordinate 10,403, forward strand.
ACGCTGTCGCAATTCCTGTATTTTAAAAAATAATGTAAAAACCCCAATTAAATAAAAGTGTCCACAAAATTAAATGCTACGAAATTTAAAGTATAATTACCAAAACAAATTTGCATTAATTGCATTTGCCAAAGAGTGGTTCCATAGACAAGCAGAAGCCAACATGCTACAAGACTGACAGCCTCAAGCACCAAAATCGGTTTATACCGTACCAGGTCGGTGAGCACCAAAATTGGTAACTGTAAAAAGGATTTTTTTATTCATTCTATTTTTAATATTTTTACATTAAACTCTTTTCAAGTAAATATACAATGCTTTGGTAATAGTCAAGGGCGTACCCAGAAATTAAAAAAGTCAATCTTAAGGGGTGGTTTTTTGGATTTTATTGCATTTTTGTTAAGCAATTTTTCCCCAAAAAATTTAGAATTTTTAAAATTTTTGTTTAAAAAATTTCGAAATTTTGCCGTTTTCAAGTTTTTTTGAGGGAGGGGAGTCGGAGGTGCCGATAGGCGTTGCCGGAGAAAATTTTGAATTTTTGACTCAATTTGTTAAGCAGTCCAAAATTTACAAAATTTTGCAAAAGAAAAGGGTCCCCCCTTTGGGTTTTTTCTCTCAAAAAAA
>MEIZ01000698.1:0-10876 GCA_001723225.1 Globodera ellingtonae
ATTCATAAACATTGATTTAACAAATAATTATTTGAATAAAAATTTTGACACAATTTTTATTTGTTTGTAAAGATTTTGATTAAATAATGTATAAATTATTTCGATTTGTGCTTATTGTTTTTGAAAGTTTAATCGATCAAACATTTTATATAATTTGTTCTAAAATAATTTAATAAATCATAATCAATCATATATTTTTCGATACAAAAAAAATAATAATGCTATTATTTTCAAAACTATAATTTCGATCCATACAAATGCAAATTGTTCAAATTAATAATTATTAATGATTAGCTGTAATTTTTCATTTTAATTGTATTTTTAAAATTAATCTAATACTGGGGCAAATTCGGCTTGTTATATTTTTTTAAATTATTATTTCATGATAATACGTTTAGAAACATTCTGCTGCCCGATCTAAACAAAAGGTGTTTTTCAATACTATTTAAATACTTTATTTCAGTTTTATCTTTTTTGATTTAATTAAAATTATTATTAATCATTAATTATTATTATTAATTAAATTACTCCGGGGAGATAGAAATCCCCATATCGGAGGTGCCCCAAAATTGGGTATCGCCTCCTTCACCATCTAACGACGCTGACGAATCCGTGCGTGACAAAGTTCTTTAAAAATAATCAACGAAATTATATACAGCCGTTTATTTTAAACTTAGCTCATGTTAATTAAATTYGATATTTCAATAAATAAATTTTGTGTTATAGTTTATAAAAATCCTTTTTTGATAGACGTAAATCGTTGAATAAAAAGATTAAATGATTTTATTAAGAATTAGTTCGTTAAAAACTACCACATAGTATATTTTAGCCCTCTTCCAAAATAAAAGTATCATCTTGGTCCACAATAATGCACGTTTATTGTTACCAATTGAAATGGAATGCTTTATTGATTTATTTGTTACACATTTTTGGCGGTGGGTCTTATTATTGTAATTTTAAATTAGCTTTTAAATCATTATAAGTTTATTTTTAATTAAGATTTTGTTTCACTTTAAACTTTTTATAGTTCTGTTTAGTTTTATTACCTATTTATATTCAAATCTCGCATTTTAATATTGGTTTATTAAATTTTTTTATAAGTTAATCTGAATCAATTCAATTTTGAGTTTAGTTTTAAGCAATTATATTCTAGTAATGACTATAAGCGTTAATTAATTAGTTCATTCCAAATTTTACCTCCGCTAAATTTTATTACATATTTTTATTATATTTGTTTTAAATTGTTATTTTATTTAGATTGTTTATGTATAGTCAGTCATTCGCATCTATGAATAGTAACAAAGAACGCCTACATTTTAACATTTACTTTATATACTTATTTTGATTACTGTAATATACAATGAGATTTTTTTAAATAAAGTTTTGTTTAATTATGATACTTCAGCTTCAAATGAGTTTTTAACGTTTTCACATAAACTTTAGAAAATAATATTCAAAATTTATCTTTATTTTTAGAATTTAGCGATTTAGATAGCAAAAATTTTATTTAGGGAAATATTGTTTTTCCAGGTCTTTGGTTTAAAGACCATGTGTGCCGGTGATGTCATCCGATAAATACGCATTCAGCCATCATTGGAAGAAAGCTCGAATAGAGGAGATTAAACTTTAAATAATTTCACAATGGCACATTAACCAAGTGGTACTTGATTTTACAAGTTTCCACGTTAAACAATGACTTTGTTTATAAAAATCTAAAATTTATATTTTGATTCTATATTTTTGGGTAAAATATAACGGTTAATTCATTGCAATTTAACTCGATTTTATCGAGAACTTTGATTAAAAATAACACACCTATTTTTTACTACATTTTTTATTCTTTTTTCTAGATATTATTTACCTCGTTATCTATTTCATATTCCTTTCAAGTATGTTCAATGTAAATTTTACTTTAAATTTTATTTTGCTAAACTTTTTCAGTGCGCCAACCAAAAGTTTTATTAATAAAATTATTTGCAATCTTATTCAATTTAAAAATGATGTTTACAATTTTTTGTGCATTGTTTATTTTAATTTTACCAAATATATAAGTGCATACTCTCAGCTTGGGTTTAAAGTTAAAATTGTAATTGATTTAATACGTTTTAATTGATTGTTCGCAGAACGGTGTTACATATTGATGAGAAGTAAAATGGCAGATTTGCTCATAATATCAATATTTTAACTTTATTTATCTTTTCTTTGACAATAACATTCAAATACAATAGACATAATGATTTTTACACGCGGTGTTCAATTGCGAGTGAGTGTTTGGAGGGTTTTTTTTTAAATTAGTTTAAATATGTTTAAATTGATTTAAAAATTATTTCTCGTTTCTGTATTTAAAATAAGTATGTTGAAAATGTCAAATGTTTCACATCAATTTCTGCGCCAATACTTTCTCGCAAGTAAAATTAAATTATATTCAAATTTCAATTAGCTCTATTTATGTTAACATTTTTTAAGTCTATTAATAGAGATTATTAAAAAATATAAATTATTTTTTATCATTAAATTTTATAATCATTAATAATTATACATTTTTGTGAAGAACTCATTAATTTCACTAACTTTATCAAAATTATTTAGAAATGTATTATTTAGTAATTTTATACGTTTTATTATTTAAAATTTTGGGTTACGCTGAAAACTAGTCATACTTGGTCTTACTGAGTGAGCTTTATTTTGATTTATTTGTTCTTTCAGCTTCAATTATATTTATTTTTTTTATTAATAACAAAATATTTTGTTTCCATATTTAATGTTAAATTTATCGTATCCTAAAATCTCGACGCATATATTTTTGATTAGTTCTGAGAATTATCAACTAATAATTATTGAATATTACTCTGCTTTTTCGCAATTAAAGCATACTCTATCTTAAAGTATTTTATTATATTTATTTATTTAATATTTTTATGTAATAACATGTAAAGCGAAAAATGAATTAAAAAGTTTGCTTCGAAAAAACAATATTTTCGAATTTTTATCAAGTGCAAAAAGCTAAATAAATCTTTAATTCCATAAAAAATAAATTATTAGGTGTATATATATGCAACCCTGGCGACGGCGAAGCAAAAAGTAATGCGAAGAAGAATAGCGATTTTAGTGCTTTCTGAAATTTTTCTATCCATATTTCGATATACTAGTTTAGTTAAAAAACAAATAAGCTTTCGTTTACTTTTACTTTATCTTCAGTCGACGGTGGCGAGAGGCGCCGTTAAAAAATTGGATTTGTTTTTGAAAAGAAATTAATCTCAAAATTTATATTTTCTCCTCTTGATCAATTAATATTTTTACATTAAAAGATTTGAATATTTTGCAAATTTATTAATTTTTTTGATATCATAGATTTAGTGAATGCATTAATTAATTGTATGGTTTGTAGTTGATGACATTTGGTAATTATTTAAATATAGTAATTCGTTATTTTAAAAGTGTCTTGAAATGCCGGTTAAACAATTCCTTGCCCTCTGAGCCCCAAAATATGTCATCGTACTCGGGTAACTAATTATTTGTTTTAATTTAAATATTTCTACGATTTTAATATCAGCATATAAAATATTTTTTAAATTATTTTTAGCTCAAACTTTTTTGTTTTTGCCTTGCATTTAATAGTGTGATTCATATTGAATTAATTATTTTTTAAACAAAAAATCCTTTATTATTGTTAACATTAATTTGATATTAAATATTTTTTAAATGGTTGCAAATAAATTAATTAATTAAGTTTTGATATCAATAATTCTTTATTATAAAGCATAACGTTAAAGCTTTTTTTTGGCAAAAATAAATGAATGTATATTTAAAATATATCAATTTTTTGTAAATGGTTGCCTCTTAAATCTTTGTTTATTTGCGAATTATTTAGCTATCAGCCACATTTTTTATTTGTTTTTCTTCAAATATTTTAATTTAAAATAAATAAAATAAATTATATTAAACCGCCTTTTGATGATTTATTTTATGATTTTTGTCATTTAATAAGATTTCAATTTTAATTCATTGTGGTTTATAATAGTGGTCGATGCTATATTAAAAGATTTTATTAAGCAGCTACAAGTTTATTTATTATTAATGTTTTATATGTATTTTGCTAAGAAACGTGCATTATTTATTTGATTTATTTTGCCTTTAAATTTCTTATATAAAGACAAAATCGCGGGCCTTTCGTCGTGCGTGATTTTGATTTTAATTGATATTTTGTATGCATGACATTATAGATTTAGATGATTGAGGTTTTTTGGGAAGTTTTTATATATATAATACTATTTATTGTTTACGATATCAACAATGTAATTTTCCCGGATCTTTCATATCAATTTACTTAAAATTTAAATTTTTATTATCTAGACATAAATCCGATTATTTATATAAAATAAGAGTTTTTGATTTAATTTGCTTTACCTTTATTTTTAGGAATAAAATAGCTTTTTACGTCCTTAAATGATTTCGAATGAATTCAGATTTAGAATAATTTTTAATTTTAGTTTTATTTCATGATTGTGAACATCGTTTTAAAACACTATTTCTCTATTTTGTCTGAATAATACTTCATTAACGAAAAATATATAATCTGATTTTCATAATGCATTACAGATGCTACCTTCTTACCTTTTTCTTTTCGAAAGTGGGGTTCGTTGACTTACATGATAGTTTATAATTATTTTTAAGTTCTCATTMTTTGGTTATGGCAGGATATAATTTTAATGAACGGATTTGTTTGGATTTTATTTGTAATTCATTTTTTTTCAAGTTTAAAATGTTGTATGGACACTATAATAATATTATTATGAAAATCTTGGCTTTGTCAGACTTACATGTATTTGTCAGCCTTGCGCTTAAGCTTATTTTAAGCATTTATTAAATTAAAATTTCAACCTTTTGCATTATAATTTAATTTTATACATAGTATTACTAATTAAGTTCATTTAAATTGTATTAGTCTATAATTTTTTTTATAATTTTTTAAATGCCAAACCAGCTATTTTATTAAAACATTTTGTTTCAAAATCTTTCCGCGCGCCTGATTTACTCTCATTTTTCAAGTATAAATTAATAGATCTTGCGCACAAGAATCATTACTTTCAACTTTTTGTAAAATTTTTCAATCATTTAAATAAACGTTATTCTTTATCAAATATTATTTTAAAAATTTAACTTTCATACTCAGTCATCGGTATTTATGTCGCATTTTCTGATGGCCATTTTAAAATTTTATAGAATACACTATGTTATATAAATTGAATTGGCGTTCAAAGCATTTGATAGATTTAATTCAATTTTAAGTATTTTATATTAAGTTATAATAAATTGTATTGTTACTGCGTAAGTTGTTGGTGCGTTTCACCGCTCTTGAAAGAGTCTTGTCATATATCCAAACAATAAAATATTGTTTGTTTTATAAATTTTCCAAATTATTAACATTGTAGCTTTAAATTTAAAAATGTGGCATTTATTATTCTTTCGAGGACAGATTATCAATTTTATGAAATGCAAACTAAGTTTTCAAGTACTTTATAATTAAAATTGTATTCTTACTTCATATTTGTTTTTAACTTTATTCTAAGTTGCCGCACACAATGTGCAAGGATTTGCAATTTGTTCTTTATTGCATGATTATTCTGAAAGGAAGGAACACAAAATAAAAGAAAACAATTCCTGAAAAATCTGTAAAATTATAAATAATTTTGAAGAACAAGAAATTAAAATTTATACAAAAGTTAATAAAAATGTTTTTACATAATAAAAATATACGTTAAATCCGCAGAAATATTTTAATTAAACACAAATAATGCATCAAAATTCTTATTCCACATTCTAATCCAGATTCAGCTTGCTGTTTCAACAAAAGTAAATGAGAAAAAATAATAAACAATCGCTTACCCGGATAATAAGAACAAATCAAAACATATCTTATTTTACATTTAAATTTATCATAATCTTAACTTTAAATGGGGTTATAATTATAATTTATCGATTAATGCATTTGTATCCAATTTGTTTGTATGGATTTGCATATCTGAGTCAAAAACGCCCTTTTCTTTACCAATTATCAGAGTGGTCTCATCAAGCATCCGGTGATGCTTACGAATTCCGAAGTCCCAATGACTAATGATCACCTCCAACGTTTGCCAACGACGGGTAGAAATTCAAATGTCAGATACATGGGCCTCCGACACCCATTGCAAAGTAACTTAATCAGTACAAAACTTTCTAACTTTGCATTGCCCTCAAGATAGGCTTAATTACAAGTATAATATATAACTTTTTAATTTTATTTGATCTGATTTTAATTGACCTCGTGAGTCACCTTTCAGCAAATGTATTTATTGGTTTTATAATTCATCAGTTTTTGCTTACCTATTTTATTCATTTCATGGTGCCCACGTTATATTTTTTATTTTTTATTTTAATTGTTATGAACTTTTAGATTTTTTATTAAAAAATAATAAAATATTCTTAAAATTGCATAATTTAATTTTTTAATATTCTTATCACAATTGATCGAGTCCGGTGTGACTGCATTTCACCAAAGGCTGACGGCCTTAAACTCTACTGTGCAAAACCATATATAAATTTTTTAATTTTGTCTTTATATTTTCGAAAATCACAAACTTCGTAACACAAAATTAGAAATTGAGTCTAAAATAGCAAAAAAAAAATCGGCGGCGCCTATCGGCCCCGCCGACCCCCCCCCCCCACTGTAAAGCAGAATCCGGAAAAAAAAAATTGCAAATCGCAAAATTCCGAAATTTTTGCACAATTTTCCCAACGAAAACGTTAAAATTGACTGTTGAATTTGATTTTACCCTAGCCTTTGATCATTTTCTGTGATTCTGAGTTGCTAGACCAGGGTCAAGCATGAAGAGTAATACCATTAATAAGTTTTGGCATTAAATTCATATATTTACACGCCTAAAAAATATTCCTGATTTTTTCCTGATTTTTGCAAGGCTGATCCTGATTTTTAAGCTGCGATTCCTGATTTTTGGGTTTTACCGATGGCCACCCTGATTATATTAGAGAAAGTTAACTTTTCTTAAATTACTAAATTATAATAATACCTTTTTAAGAAGCGATTTTTTGTTGAAGGTTTTGTCAGGATGACAAAATTAACTTAACTTTTATGTATTTCTCAAAAGAGCTGATCAGACGGTTATGTTGTTGGTTGGGAGCAATCACCAACATAACAGGCAACCACTTTTTATCAGGCCTCTGAGTATCCATTTATTTTCGCTAATATCCTGCGATAAATGTATTATTTATTCTGCCGACATCCGATAAAGAGCTTTATTTTTTTCAGATGTCTATTTGCTGTGAATAAGTTATAGTTTACTAAATCTATAGCCGTATTAGAAAATTTACAATATTAATTCAAAATTTATATATAGTTGATTTTGCAAAGAAATTTTTTGACATTTAAAAATTAACTCGAAAATACATATTTTTCATTACAATATAACTGTTATTATAGATTTCCTATTTCTTTATAAAAACTTTTTTAAATACCGATTTTTAAAATTCGACATAAATTGTTTTTTAACTATTACAGTTTATTTAATATGCACTTAAATTGTGCTTTAAAAAAACATAGAACATGTTTATAAAATTATGCTCTAAAATTTTTTAATTTTGATCAAAAGGAGCAAGGCTAATCAATGTTTGGGTTTTCAATATTTCCTTGTTTCGGGTTCGTTTCAATTGTGATGGTTGATCCATACCCTTTATCGACCGTTATATTTTTAATTTATTATTTAATTAGATTAATTTTATATTTAATAAATTTTAATTGCTTTTTTGCCTTTTTATAAATATTATTTATTGATCACTATATATAATTGATTAAAAAAATATCATTACTACTCATAAAAATGTTAAAAAATACAAACATTTTTGCTAAAAATACGATCGAATTAATTTACGATGTACAAATACATTACGCACTTCTTAAAATTTAAACGTATAAAGCATTTAAAAAATTCTCTACGAAATTGACACTAATATAATATTGTTGTAGTATTATGTATGCACGGATTTAAAATTGTTTGTTCTTAAAACAATATGATAATAATATAATCAAATCACCTCCGGCGCAACGTCAACTTCGGCGGGTCAACGGGAAAAATTCTGAAAGGTTTCATGAATATTTTATAAATGTTAATTCATTTATTTCATGATAAAGTTATGCCAAAAAATAAAAAAAAATGAATATTTTTCCAAAACAAAAATGCCATTTTAACCTAAAATTTATTGTAAAAATTTATGGGATAATAAAACTTATTATTTTTTGAATAATTAAAATTATTAAAAAAATGATTTATAATATCAACAAAGATAAAATTACAAAAACAATTACACATAATTGTATTAAAAATATGAGAGTTATTATGAAAACAAGAATTTATAAGATAAAGTAAACTTCGAATCATCAACTGATTTTATTAAAATAAAGAATGATATATGTAAGTCTTAATTTGCTAAAAAAAAGATTTTTTTAAGTTAACACTTGCTATGACATTTCTAAATGCTAAGCAAAATAACAATTTGATTTTAGAAATATTGTTAAATCAATTAATGAATATTTTGCGAAAAATAAATATAACAACAACATTTGTATATATTAAAATTATTTGTACTGAAAAATTATAGCTTTCAATAAACAACTCGCACGTTTAAAAGAATAATTTATATTAAAAAAACCGTTTTTTCAATAAGTTCCTTAATGAAAAGGAAATTTAATTAAGTAAAAAAAATCAAATAAATGAAGAATTTATTTACGAACTAAAGTTTCAAATAGTAAATTTCAGTAAGCAGTAGGATCATAAATATTAATTCAATGGTTTGAAAAATCGTATAAATTAAATGTTAAGTAAAATACTAATTAAAATCAAAAAGCTAAAATAAACATTTTTGTGAAAATGACTCGAAATCACAGCAGCGGACTACGCAGACACTATCGCAAGAAACCCCAATTCAAGCAACTTTTGTGGAGGCGCTCCAGGACGCCGATGACCACTCAGTTGTGATAAATAAACATGAAAAGATCAGTAAAATGTTGCTATAAGACCACAAACTGGAAGAGCACGACATTGATTAAGCACTGACATAATATAATCAAACATTTTAATAATAAAAAAGTAATTATTTTAAAATTAAAGATGTAACCTAAATTGTCGTTAAATTGAGTTGAAAATTTTGATATTTTCAAGCATACATACTTATTTTAAAATACAGATACGAGAAATGATTTTTGTATTTTAAATAATTTATACAAAAAATAAATAGTGACAAACCCGAAGGAGAAAACGATCAACCTTTCCATCGCGTCATTAAACCTTTAAATAGTATAACACCAATTTGATTATTGACTCAACGATTTGCTTCTGGATGTTCGCGTCAATAACAGAAATTATGTTATAGCCAATAATATTAATAATAAGTAATGTTGCATAAAATATAATAAGATTAATAAAATTATAATATAAAAGGAAAGTTAAATTTACAAAAATTGCTTTAAAACAGTAATTCAAAGGCTCACGTTAAAAAAGGATGGCTCCGATCAGTTTGATCTATTTTACGGTCCATCAAATGCTCCAAAAAGTGCCCATTGAGGACTCGATTTATTCAAATCGATCTGATCCCTTCCCATTTTTTATATGTGATAGGGGGAGTAATTCTAAGACGCATATTAAAAAAGGAAAGACTCCGATCATTTTGAGCCAAATTATGGTCCCTAAATCTCCCTAAAAGTGGCCATTGGGGACTAAATCGATTTTTCAAATCGAACTGATCCCATCCATTTTTTAACCGTATAAATTTTAAATTGGCAACGAATTTCAACCGAACCGAAGCCTTTCGGATAACCGAACGGGCACCGACAAACCGAAATAATCTTGGCTCTACGGTTCGGTCCGGTTCTGTTCGGAACCGCAAACCCTGTCTTAACCACGTGCCCACCTGGTCTCTCTCTTTTTTTACCTACCTGGGCACGATTGTTTTGATTTTACATGAATTAAATTAAGTTATAAATTTAAAAAAAATACATATTTTAGATAAAAGATGATTGATGTTGGGCAACAATTTTTGACATAAATTCAATTAATTTAACACGCTGTTAAAAACCTACGTTTTCGAAAAGATCAGCTCGGTAACTTTACAATAAAATAAAAATAGATATTTACCTTTATTTCATTATAATGTAAAATTAAAAAACATATCAGTCAATCTGTGCAAGCTTTGCGCAGTTTGCGCATAGCGAGAATTTCAACCCATGATAAATTCAACTAATTTTGTTTAAATATATTTAAATAAACTAATTATTGTTAATTTAGTTTTTTAAATTTTTATTTTTAAAATTAAATAACAAAAATTTAAAGTATTACATAACGATATTTATTCATTGCAGTTTTTTTTCTGACACTTATAAAATTCTTCTATTTAAATTAACACACTTCACGTATGTGCATATTGAAAATTGAATGGATGAATGTTGATAATCTTAATGAAAAGACTCATTTTGAATAACAAAAAATTAAAAATTATAGCTATTTCTTAAAGTAAACGGTGGTGTATAAATTTATCGATTTTTTAAAATAACGGAAATATAAAGTCAAGAACGAAAAAAATAAGCATTCAAATGATAAAAGACATATAATAAATGWTATATAAAAATCAAATCATTTTTTCTGATTTTAATAATCTTATTTTAAAAGTGTTAACTTGAAAAAAACAATTAAATCATTATTACTCTATCATCAATTTGGAGACGCGAACGGGCGGTCCTGGCGCGCATTTATGAAAAAAATTTTTTCTATTATTAATCTGAGCTTAGATATTGACAATTAAATTCAAATGATGTAGGTTAATCAGCAAT
>MEIZ01000699.1:0-10853 GCA_001723225.1 Globodera ellingtonae
ATGTGTTCACCGTTTTGGATGGCGCGATCGCTTCGGCAATATGGCGATGACGACATTCGATCAGTTCGTCTCTGTCCACATTGACCAAGACGAGGGTAAAGGCATTAAACCCTGCGCAAATGTAAAAAATATTTTCATAAAATTGAAGGATTATTGTTAAAATTGGGAGTCTTATATGACGGTAGTCAATGTTTATACATTAAACCCATTAAATCATCTTGATCAAAGATTTTTTGAATTTCTACCGTATTTCTGCACGCTTCGACTCTTCAAATATTCATAGGCAGCAATGCTTTGTGCCCGATCAGTTGCTTCGTTGAAATCCTAAAAGAATGGGGTGATCATTATGTACAATGGTAATATTTTCGGTGTTTTTAAATAAACGTCGTCTGAAATTTGATCATAAGACATAAATCAATGGGTCCGAGCAAGGCAATAAACTGATCACAATTTTTAATAATTCCTGAAAATTCAGAACATTATGATCGGGATGGAATCAACTTGATCCTCCTTCCCGAATAAGGAGAATATCCCTTTGTCCATGCCGACCTTCTCATTGTCCCCGAAGGCAACGCTGAACAAGCGAATGGCCCAACGTTGTTGAAGTTGCTGTTCTCCGCTTTCACCATGTTTTGTTGTTAGCATTGCACCGCTTCTTCGTTGGAAAAGCACTTCGCCCGCCATCAGTGCCACCATCAGACTGTCCACGCCACCCGAGAATAAAACTGACACATCGAATCCGGAATTCAAATTGTCGCCTTTGGCATTGTCCACAAGGCGTGGCACATACAGCAAAATGCCCTGCAGAGCTGAGGAAAATCGGCTCACAAACTCTTCAGTTGCGGCACTAATTTGAACATTGTCCTGCAAGTCCGTCACTGTTGTGCCAATTTCAGAAGTCTGAAGGACAAAGGTCATTTTTAACGCTCTTCAAAAAGCATTGGCGTCCGATCTGGTCTGCTGGACCTATGATTGGCCCTTGAAGCGATCAAGGATCGAGTTGGGCGAATTTCTAGAAAATATGTTGCCATTTTGCATGAAATTGCTTACGCCCAACAAAATGTGTTCGGCCCCAGTTGCTGTTGTAAATGTTGAGCCTCTGAACGTCTTGAAGAGACAATTTTCGTTAACATAATCGTGGGGGTAAAAGGTGTGGACGCAAAGCGTTTGGGAGAGAAATGCGTTCATCGACGGCAAATGGCAGTGCAGGTCGAGAAGTGCCGTCGTCGAAGGCATCATTTTGGCATTTGGGATGGTCTCAAAATGGCGGGAATTTGAAAATTGAATGAACGGAATGCCCTCGAGCACTTTGAGCGTGGAGAATGGAGGCAATGTGAGAAGAATGATGTTGCCCGGGGGCACTTCCTCCCATCCGTCAGTGTCCTTAATGACTGTCTCTTATACACATCTAGATGTGTATAAGAGACAGCACTATTCCTCTCCAATAATCCAAATCTTGTTACCGACCCAATACATAAATTCGGGATCCCCGGCGGTTGCTTCTTTTCCATCTCAAGAATTTTGGAGATTAGGAAGGAGTTTGGATACTTTTAATTAGCCATTTTTTTGTGTTTTTAGAGAGACGCGTCGAAAAGCGAAGTGTCGGTGCAGCAGTGGGAAATGTTCGCCGAAATTCCTACCAAAATTCGTTGCATGGCAGCAACAATTGGCTGAATTATGCCGTCGACGTGGACCCTCCTCCGTCCGCTGCTGGCCATCATTTTCAACAAGCACAACAACAACAGAAACATTATGCCGTTGGACGAGTTACATACTGACTGATAAGAGAGCATTTTGAAAGGGGTCGAATCGCTTTCAGTTTTTTTATTATTTTTGAGGACTTTTTATCATTCATTTTTATTCCGCAATCTATGCCATAATTTTTTATTTGTATATAGTGCCGTAATCGATGTTCTTCATCCACTTAAACCCATTGATCACTTCGTAAATTTTTGCAATAAAACAAACAAAAAAATTTTGTATAATTAAACAATCGTTTAAAATATCGCTTATTTTGTTGTCTATTTTTGCACATTCCGTTTCACTTTATGCCAAATCCATAGTCATCAAATGCCGTCGAATCAGAAGCGCAGGGTCCATGTCAAAGGTCAGTTTTCAATTCTCATTCCAAATGCCGATTGAATTATTTGGATTTTTATGTTTTTTGGGTTGCTCGAATTTGTTTTAAAAGTTCACTCTTCAGTGTGGACACACGATTTTGGGCTAAAATGGTACGTAGATCCTGAATCATTTTTGGAATGTCAATTCATGAACTCCAGAGCTCGAACAGCTGGTCAAAATCTGACTGATTGTTGTTGTTGCTCGATATGTTTTTATAATATTTAAAATTTTAGAAAATGTTTTAATAGCCGCCAGTAATGATTGAGTTGTTTTCCAGGATCAAGGCCTCTAAGCAAAGCGGACAAGTTGAAGATCAGGCAGAATCGGCTGATTGCACGAAGTCATCCCGATTTTTTGGAGGTGGGCACTCTGTCAAATAAGGGGGGGGGCGGATTCCAGAGATTACTTTTGGGTCATTTTTGTTCAATTTCGTGCACATTTTCAGGAACGGCGAAGCAAGCACAAGCAGTTTCTGGACGAAGGATTTGTGCCACGATCGGATGATGACGAAGAGGGAGCCGGAGCTGATCAGCTGTTCGGTGAGATCGGCATGGACCGGGGCAAGAAGAAGAAGAGCAAACGCGGCACGGCCGACGAGCAGGCGGAACAGCTCTTCCGCGACATTCAAGGAGACGGCGAGGACGAAGACGACAGTGTCGGAAGTTTGAATGAGGGGGAGGAGGGCGTAGAAGACGACGATGATGGACTGGAAGAGGACATGACATTGGGAGAGGGTGAGGAGATGCAAAAGAGCCCGGACCTTTAAACCCCGCCGGGCATCGGGATTCCCGAATTTTGGTTTTTTTTTGTTCCAATTTAAACCCCGACACAATTTAAATCGTCCTGTCTATAGTTTTAGTTAATCAGTGTATGATAGCAGACAAGAACATTTTTTTTTGGGCAATTCCGACCTTCCAAATATTCGGTTTTCAGTTGAGTCTGAAGCGGACGACGATGATGAAGATGAAGATGGTGCTCCTCCGGACGAGTTTTCATCCGCCCCTCCAAAGTTTTTTGGTTTGGAGGAAGAAGAAGAAGAGGAGGAGGAAGCGGAAGGATTAGAAGCTGAAGAAGTGTTGGATGTAAACAAAATGATGGGCTTTTTGGATAGTTTTATTCAAAAAAATTCAGAATGTCGAGTTGGGGTCGAAACGTCGAAAATTGTCCAAGAAAAAAAGGGACGCGTTGAAGAAAGTGGAGAAAATTGGCGCTGGGACATACAGAGTGCAGATGGGGTTAGACAAAATTTATATTTTATGATCGCTTTTTCGAATATGGCCAAATCCGATCATAGCCATTGTCATTGACCGCATTTTTTTTTGCATTTTAAGGTTTTGAAATAGGCACTGGAGACCATCGAGAATCTCGTCGATAGTTATCGAGACTCGAAATTTTTCGAGATTTTTTAGTTTAACCAAATTCGGACCCTAGGGTGTCTCGAAGGATCCCGTCCTCATTTTGATCCGTTTTAGACTGGAATTTTGAGTTTAGTTATTAGTCATTTCAACAATTTATTGCGATTAAATCTTTTTATTTTTTTCAGGGGTGCTCAATTTGAAGTCGTTTCATTGGAACTTGGCAGCTCAACTTTTGCTTCTGATCAGTGCGCCGATGGGTTTCCCCCGCTGCCGACGGTCGCTTCCGCTGGGCGAATTCCGATCACTTTTCGAGAACAACTTTTGCAAACTTCCACCGCCAAAAAGCGGTCCAAACGGTACAGAATGTCGGGCGACAAACGACAAAAATTTGTTAAACATTAATTTGCTATGTTTACATTTTCGTTAATTCAGCAAAAAATAAATTCAATTTTTTTTTGCTTCAACGCATGAAAATAAATGCTGTGTTTGTTTATATGCTTTTCGTATTATTGCGTTGGTGATGACGTGGCGGCCGTTGAACATCCATCCTTTTGCAAGCAGTACAAAAGAATGAACGCCAAGTGCCGGGACTTGTTTCAAAAATTTATTTTTATTATTTTGTCAGTGATCAGGAATATGATTCGGGTCAAGATTCGACTTAAAAGCCGGTTTAGAATCAATCAAGAATCTTAAAAAGTATCAAATCTCGGTAATAATGTCGTTGTTAGATTTCTAAGTGTCTCTAGCTAATTTGTAAGCCAAAAACTAGACTCTAAAATATATCTCGATTAATAAACCTCTAATCGCTTTCCGACGGTGCAATGACATTTCAGCAATGGACACTTCAACAATTTAAAAATGAAATGCCATAAAAAAATTTTTTTTTTGATTATTATAATTAGGGCTCGGATTTATATGCACCAAAAAAAGGCCAAAATATGGCATTTTAAGTGCTCTAATTTGCTTAATATTGTTTTGTCGACCAAAATAGCAATTTATTCCAAAATGCTCCCAAATTCCACCAAATTTTGGTTGGAGTAAGTGCTGGGGTGATTAAAAGAATGTCTTCAAAATTTGGTGTGAAATACAACTGCTGAGCTGTGTTACATTAGCCTCAAAAATTTAGCAAAATTCAATGGCTGAAAAACAGTGTCTAACATCACTCTGTCTGCCGCATCATTAGAGGCTGTCTGTTAATTTGTTTAAATAATCTTGGCGTTATGATTTGCACAAATGAATAAATAAATTCGCTTTTTTCGCCGTCCAAAGGAATTGAAAATATGATAGGAGGGAGGACTCAGAATTTTGGCACTAATTGGACTTTGTCTTTTCTTAATTTTAGAGAGTCGAAAAAACAACGGTTTTGTGGAGAATGTTTCTTGGCGAATGTCATTTTTGACGTTGTTAAGTGTCGTCTTGTTTTCCTGGATTTTCGTGCTTTTCTCCGACTTTTATTTACGCTATTTTAACTCACAACGGTAAAAAAGGGGGAGGGCAGGGCCATTTAAAATACATATAATCTATTTTTGTCATTTAGATACATCAACTTTTTGGAAAAACATCGCATTTCGGTCACTCCATTCCAGGCGAGTCGACTGATCTTCAATAAATACAAAAATTGCAACAAAAAAAAGGGAGTTAGGCCTCTTTAAATGTTCAAGAACGCCATTGTGAGATTGTATAGAATTTTTACAAAATTAAGTTTTTTTAATTTCTTGCTCGCCCTATCTTTTTAAATGTTAATTTTAAGGTGCGCGTCTATTTGTCAAATTTCGAATCGCATCCTCGACTGACATTTGCTCTGTTAAAATCCGTCGATCGTTGCATTCTTGGCTTGCGCAGGCGCAGTTCGCGATTTTTGGTCACTTCTTTTACGTCATTTTTTGGTTTAAAATTTATTCACGTTTTGGAATTTGGGAAAATTTACAATTTTTTGGCATTCCTCCTGGTTTTACATAATTGTAAGGAACATAATTGCTTAGTATAGTAAATTTTTAATGCAAAATTGCAGAAAATTAAAAAAAAAGAAATAAACGCTTTTTGTAGGCTTTTTGGTTTACGGTTGGTGCCGTCGTTTCGCTTTGTTGTTTTGTTCTTACGCCCTTTTACCTCTTCCGCCTTTTGCTTGACGAGTTCGGCGCCGTAATTCATGGACCCTCACCCGTACGGCATTTGCCGACACATTTTAATCCGGTAATTAAATTTCCTAAACATTTATTCCGTTTTTGTTTAAATTTTTGCTAATTTTTGTTTTGGCAATAAAAGTTAAATTTATTTTTTCTTAATGATTAGCAAAGCCATGCTGCCGAACCGACGGCGCCGATCGTTGTGCCTTCCCACTATTCACTGCTCCAATTCCCCGTCCGGGAGCACTTTCATTGTAAATATTTGTGATTTTTCTTCTTCCGATTTTTCAAACTTTGAATTTCAGCTGGCATTATGCCAATTTTCCCGGGCCTCAACATCCCATTTTCGCACATTCCCATTTTTGTCACCGTTCTGATTCTGTCCAGCATTGTCCATGAGGTGAGTGATTGTTGCTGCTACTTCTTGAACAATGTTTGACTTTGAGTAACGATGGTGGTGGTGTACTTGTTGTAGTTGAGACATTTTGTTGTTGCCAATATTTCAGGCTGGCCATGCAGTTGCAGCAGCCAACGCCAACGTACGGGTGACCGGACTCGGTGTCTTTCTGTTTGCCATTTATCCCGGTGCTTTCACAGAGGTCGAGCCGGATCAATTGGGTGGGTTGTTTACTCATCTTCAAGCAGTTCAGGTTCTGGATGAATAGACTATTGTTTATGGAAGGGATGTGCGGTCTTTACAAATCAAAAAATTCGAAAAATGTTCGAAAATTAGGTCAACCCGATTGATTTCTGATTTCCCACAGAGCGTTGTTCATGTGCGCAGAGGTTGCGCATTTTTGGTGCCGGAATTTGGCATAATATTGTCCTTGCACTGCTCGGCGTTCTCGTCCTTTTGCTGATCCCCGTCCTTTCCCTCCCATTTTACTCGAACAGTGCGGGCATTGTGGTCGTAGGTTTGTGTTTTTTTACAATTTAATGCGATTTTTATCAATCTGAGGAAAAGGGGTGGGATTTTTTGAAATAAAATTGATCTTATTTGTCAAATTCTTCCCAGATGTTGACCCAAAGTCGGGCCTGTACGGGCCGACCGGCCTCCGCGCGGGCCATCACATTCAGCGGATCAATCAATGCGAGGTGCGCAACGCGAGCGATTGGGCCGCCTGTTTTGGCCAAATCTGGGAGACGTCACGGCCGCATCCCGCCTACCAAAAGGGCTTTTTGGCACAGTTCAAAGCGGTGGCACAAATGACCGCCTCCAACGGGCACATTATTCGGGTTGGTCGGTTACCCATTTCGTTTTTGGAGGAGGGGGGTGGTTTTTCGTACGTGATCGTTTAATCAGATTATTGTTTTGATCGGATTTTGTTTGGTTGGTCATTTGATCCAATCAAATTCAGGCACAAGCCGACGGGGAAGTTCAGTGCTGCAACGAGTTCAACGTCAGCAACACCACACACATTTGCTTCCGGTATTTGGCCCCGATTTCTGCTGATGTGCAGCCGAGCGAAGGCAAGCGAAGTTGATGGACTATGAACTTGAGGGAAAATTTTTTAAATTATTTTTTACGCGGAAAATGAAACTTGGTACGATTAGACAACTGAATCAAAAAATGGCTAACTATTTTCTAAAATGAAATAAGAAGCAAAACCCTTAGGACCGTCTGCTGAACAACAAACGGCCACACAAAAGCCGATTTTCCCCAAATTTCCCGACTTTGACGCGGAATTCGGTGTCAAATCGGACGGAAGTGCTCTACAGCGTGCGCAAGCAGTACATTTGAGGAGGAAACGGGCCAACCTGAAGATGGTATTTTGTTGAGGATCTTGCCCTTTTTAAAAAATATTTTAAGCATTTCTTTGCACCAACAAAAGTGCCAAATTCTGCCGGGCACCAAAAGAGCGGTTCCAATGCCATCGGTGGAGTGAATCTTCCGCCCGCTGATTTCGGCATAAATGCGCGGTTGCCGCGCAAATATTCACACGCTTGTCTGCCCGCAATGCAAAGTCGGCACACAATTCGGCGGGGGGGGGGGGAGGGGCTGTGCCGTTTCGTTTGAGGGGATTAATTGCAAAAAAAAATGTTTTTTAATTAATATTTTTAGTTTTGAATTTTAAAATGCAAAACAATTTTAGTTACTGAACATGCTCTCTGCGATTCCCCGTCGTCATCGTCCTCCTCTTTCGGCATTTTGGACGCTTCTTTAACAGCGGTAACGTCTGATGTTGTTGGAGTTGAACCCTAATTAACATTTCAGACTCTCCCGTCCGGTTATGTTTGTGTGGTGCCGGCACTGTACAACGACACGGCACTGCTTCGTTTTCTGGTCACGGGTCAGGCTCGTCCCGTTCTGTTCATTGGCTATTTGAATGAAGTTTGCCTGCTTCCATTTAGTTCTTTTTTGATTTAAAAATAATAATTTCCCGAATATTTTAGCCCCTTCACATGGTGGAAGTGGCGGAACTAACGCCCCGATTCGGTTGGTCATTACCACAATCCGTCCTTATAGGGAGGGCATGGGAACCCGGCAATTTTTCCAACACTGAAAAAGCCCCCCCCCCCTTCCACAGTGTTGGCGATTATCGTGGTTGTCTTACTTTTTACATTTCGTATTACTCTTTCAAACGCTTAAAAATGATTTGAGGCTTAATTCCCTGGTGGATGCCGCGAGTGGCCGAACTGTTTGCGCGTTATCTGATCACACTGTCGTTGGCCATGGGCATTCTGAACGCTGTGCCCTGCTATGGACTGGACGGACAGTTCATCGGCACCACCGTCGTGGACTATTTTTGCCAAAATTGGCCGTTGAGGTGCCCGCGACATTGTCATTAATAATTTGCCAACAATGAGATCCATTCGCGAGATCCGATCATTACTGATCGGTGTTTGGTGGTCTGCTGATTACCCGTAAAAATGTTTTGGTTTTAATATTCAAACCGAAGACCCGGACCGATATAATTCCGTTCGGGTAACTGATTTTGCGGAATGCGGGATAATTTTTTTTTTATAATTTTCTTTTTTTAATATATATTTTCCACATTTGATTTAATGATAAATTTTGATTTTCAGTGTTCGGAAGCGGATTTCCAATATGCTGGTGACCAGCGGAACAGTCATTTTTTGCTCCAATATTCTGATCGGATTTGCCAGATCGCTTTTCAACAATCATTGATTGATTGATTGATTCTTTATTCTGATTGCATTTGTTTTCCCAGAATGTTTTTTCCCGTGTCCGATTTGATTACCTAATTCTCATTCTGTTGGGACCCGTTTTTTCTTTCGGTGATTTGATTCCGATCAGATCAAACTCCAGTTTATTTTTTGTAACTCCGTTGTGCCAATAATCCATTTTTCATTTGTTTATATTTCATAGCTTTTTTGTGCCACATGATTTTATCATTTTTCATTTTAAGGCTGCTGAAATGTTAATTAAAAGTTGATTTCTTTTTTTCATTTTCCCGCAAACGCCCATTTATTACACATATCTCTTCTTATGCTTTCACTTTTTTGTTTATAATACCTTTTTAATGTCTTTTGTTGCTCACGCATAAATCATTTTATTACTCTTTTATTGCCTTTTGAAGATTAATCTTTTGTTCATTTTGTTGTTGGAATGAAACGGTTACATATGATTTGATCAGATGGACCGGATGATTGAAATTGTACTGTCGAAAATTTATTCTTTAGGGAAGCATATAAATTGATTAGGTAACCCATTTAAAATATTCATTATAAAAATTTAATATATATTTTTTAACTATTATAATTTTTATTAAAAATATTTTTAAAAACAAATTTTATTTTAAAAACTAAAATCGACCATTTGTGTTTTCAGCTTTTAGTTTGTTCGTGCAAAATAAAAATCTCTGCAACTCCAAAAACATTAATTTATTTACCAAATTTCTGCTAATGTTGATCAACTCTGCGCCTAATCATTAATTGCGCGTACCATTAATCAGACGGCAATCAAACAGAAAGTGCCATTTTGTTTAATTGTTTATCGTTTAAATGGAAAAAGCTACAAATCTTTTTTTAAAGGCTAACAACGTTTCAATTTCCCGCGTTCAATATTTCGGGCATTTGTATTGCGAGACGCATTTGTTGGTCTTCGGGTCGCGCAACAATCCCTTCACGCATTGGCAAGTCGAGCAGTTCATTTTGGTGCAACCGTACGGGCTCGGCTTGTCACAACTCGGCTCGCATCCGTTGCATTTCTCCGAACCGGTCTCCTCGTCTTTAGGGCACTGAACAAAAAAATTGATGTTTTTTAATTTAATTTAATTTGTATTTTTACCTTCGGTGGGCATTTGTATTGCGAGACGCATTTTTTGGTCTGCGAGTCGCGCACCATTCCCTTCACGCAGTCGCAGGAGCACTTGCAGAACTTTGTAGTGCAAGCATCCGGCTTCGGATTCTCGCAACTCGGCTCGCATCCGTTGCAACTCTTCTGACCCGGTTCTTCATTTGCAGGGCACTGATAAATAAATAAATTAAATAATTTCCAAATTATTATTTTTAAATTTTAATAAATTATCTTTAAAATAGCGCTCACTTTGCAGTATTTGTCATAATCTTCTGCAATTGTTGGCACAACAATGCAAAGGACGATCAAACAAAGAATTTTGAACATTTTATTCAAATTTTTTATTAATTAAATATTAAGAGAATTAAATTTAACAGATAATTTAACTGAGAGATTCTCCGGGTTTAAATAGTGCATTTTGATTGGGAGAGGCAGGCGATTATTTATTATTAATTTGTATTTGGCCATTCAATGTAATTGAGAAACCTTTTTTTGCTTTTGCGGGGGAATAAGGTGAGCCGCTAAAAAGGAACGAATTGGTCTTGGGCGTGGCGGGAACATGAAAGAAGAAATTATGCGCACTGATTACAAAAACGGAGGGCAAATTGAGGCTAATTGGTGGCGGTAATTTTTGGCCGATTTATGCAAAAACTGTGACTAATGGGCCGGCCATTACGCGAACATTGGTGGGAGAGAATGATCGGAGTTAACACCTAATTAGTACGAGAGTAAAGATTAGAGGTTACATTTATTCATTTTGTGTTCCCCGACACATTGCCCAGTGAGAATGATGGCATTTTGCTATCCTTTGACGCCCTGAAATAAAACATTTTGGTGCAAAAATGTCGCCTTTGTTCATCAACCATTTTTCTTGTTTCGGAAGGAAACGCATAAATAAAATGCCTTTAAATGTTTATTCATTTCTCCTCCATTTTCACGGCTTATCCCAAAAGCAATGCTTATCATTAATGCTTTTTAAGGCTTATC
>MEIZ01000700.1:0-10830 GCA_001723225.1 Globodera ellingtonae
AAACCCCGACCCCGACTTTTTCCGCCCCCGAGGGGTCGGGGACCAACCCTACTATAAACCACGAAAAATTGGAAATTCGGGGTTTGGGAACGAAAACCCCCCAAAATTGCCCCACTTGGCTTTTGTGTTGTTTTCATCTCGGCCTTCTTTTCGTCACTTTGGTCAACAACATTGTCGTCTTTTTTGATTTGTTCCACCTAAAAAAATTGAATTTTTTTCATTTTAAAATTAATTATTTTTAATATTTTTGCATTACACTCTGCTGCCGCCTACCTCCTCATTTGTGCCGTGGTCGGTCCCTTTTTTCGAGGGCAAAATTGCCCCAGGCGGTCCCATTGTGCATCCGGACAATGTGAATTCGTTGGAGGAGCTTGTGTCCAAGCTAAAAAATTACAAAAAAAACAAATTAATTTTATTAAAATGTTTTTAATGACCTAAGCATTTGTGTGCCGAACAAAATGTCGGCCAAACATCCGACAAAGCCGCCAGAGTGCGCTGACGATGACAAAGCCGAGGACTCAAGTCGGCCAAAGGCAAGAACAATTTCGGAAGAATCCTGCAAAAATGCAATCGATTGATTTTGATTTGATTGATCGATCTTGTGACCAAATAAAACTGATCAAAGCTTTTGCTGGCGGTTGAAAAACAAAACAAAAAATGTTCAATTTAGTTTTGATCAAAATGTTGATCAATATGAGATTCGGCAAGCAAAAATGCAATTTCCGAGATACGGTAAATGCAAAAATCGATAATTCCATTACCAGGTAATTAGCAGCGGCTAGAGACCGTTTTTAAAAAATCCTGGATCTGACGGAGGCCTGGATCTGGATTTTCTGGACAAAAATCCAGAAAAAACCAGATCCAGAAAAATCCAGGTCGGTCTCTAGCAGCGGCAAATGAATTGTGGAGCACCGGGGGTAGCATTAAAAACGGTAATTAGAGGCCGGGGTTCAATTTACACATTCGCGAACACATTAATCATAATCAAATCTCAGCTAAGCTAACGACGTCATTGGCATTAATCCCCGAAATAATTCAAATTTCAAAATTGCACAATTCAAATTGTTTGTGCAGCTTTGCAGGATGAATGATAAATCCAAGTTCGGGCCTTCAAAAATCCATTTATGAATGAGTTGAAGCTTTTGATTACAGAAAAAAATGAAACTTTTTGTATTGTCAATTTTGCCATTTTTCCTTTTCATTATTGCCACAATTTTTTGTCAAGCGAAAGCGGAGAATTGTGAGGATGGAGCAGATAAAATATGTAAGAAAAAAATAATAATATTAAAATTAAAATCTAAAATTTAGATGAATGTAAGGATCGAAGCGCGGATTGTATAACGATCGAAACGCTATGCGATAATTTCTTCTTTCGCCAATGCGCACGTTTAGCTTGTCCAAAAACGTGCAAAGGTGAGCCATTTCAAAAAAAAATAAATTTTGGCGTAATGTTTTACTTTTGAAAATTTGCGCATATTTTTTTTAAAAATATTCTGTTTAAAAAATTTTTCAACGTTCAGTTTGTCATGAAGATAGTGAAGAATACCGAGAATTCGTTACAACAATTTCACCCGCACCTTCAGCGTCAACAACAAATTCAAGCAGTAGCAGCAACCCAGCAACATCAATGACGACGATGTTTTCAAGCGGTGCAAGCAGTAGCAGCAACACAACAACACCAATGACAACAATGTTTTCGAGCAGTTCAAGCAGTAGCAGCAATACAACAACACCAATGGCAAAAATGTTTTCGAGCAGTTCAAGCAGTAGCAACAGCACCAGCTCAACACCTCCAGTGAGTGAGTTCAGTATGGATCACATGGTTGTTGAAGACGGTGGACGAGTTGAACATCCCGCCTACTCACCACCAAATTCGTACATGGACAAAAATGTGGTGGAAGAGGACAGGATTGTTGTAAATGTGATGAATGGAAGTGAATTCGGAAAAACGAATTCAACCGGACCCGTAGTGGTAAGCGATTATTATGGAGCTGACAGATTCCGGATGGACAAAAGTGATGAGGATGAAAGTTCTGGAAGATGGAGCAGAAACAACAGTTGGCGAACAACCAATAATAATGTTCAAAAGAATTCTGTGGATTGGAACAGTTCCAGAAACCGAAGCAGTAGAGGCAGTAAATGGACGGAGTTCGAGAAGGATGAAGCGGATGATGGAATGTTGGATGAAAAAGCTGATAAAAGTGCGGGATGGAAGAAGACATGGACAACGTCTTGGAGCTGGAATGGGCAAAAAGGAGGCGATAATGAAAAGAAAGAAGAAAAAGAAGCGGTTGAAGAAGATGCAAAAGATAATGAGGAAGACGAAGTTGAAGGAGAACAACAAGCAGTTCAAGCTGGAGGTATCAGAATTTGTTAAATTTTTGATAATTTCACACAAAATTTTGGAAGAAGTTTCGGCATACCACAAAAGAAGAAACTGGAACAAGCGCTGGGAAGAAGATGAAGAAGAACAAGGAGCGGTTGAAGATGAAGCTGAAACAGAACATGACGAAGAAGCTGTTGAGGAGGAAAAGGAAGAAGTGATGGAAGAAGGAGGTATCCAAAATTTTAATTTTATTTGGCCTTCAAAATTGTGAAAAAGTGTCAGAATATGGGGGAGGAGCAAACTGGAAGATGTCCTGGGCAACATCATGGGAAGAAAAAGAAGGGGATGAAGATGATAATAAAGAAGAAGAAGAGGAGGAGGAGGAGAAGGAATCGGCGCAAGAAGGAGATGAAGGTATCAGATTGTTGAAAATAAATTTAAAAAATTACAAATTTCCAAAATTCCTAAAGGAGAATGGAAGATGTCCTGGACAACGTCATGGGAAGAAAAAGAAGAGGAACAACGTGGGGATGATGATGTGGAAGAAGGGCATGCAGAGGAGGAGGAAGAAGGATATGAAGAGGAAGAGGAAAAAGAAGAGGAGGAAGAAGGATATGAAGAGGAAGAGGAGGAAGAAGAGGAGGATGAAGAAGGGCATGAAGAGGAAGAGGAAGCGATGGAAGGAAGAAGTATCAGAAAATTTATATACCTAATTTTGCATAAATATCAAATTTTAGATAAGCTGTTCAAATCTGCCGGAGGAGGAAGGTGGAAAAAATTCTGGACAACAGCTTCATGGGAAGAAGATGAGAATGAAGGAGGGGTTGAAGATGGAGGAGGTTTATAAATTTATTTTATATTAAATAAATTTTAAATATTTTGGATGGAGAGGAGGAGGAGAACGAACAGTGGGAATCCGAAAGTGATGGAAGAAGCTGGGACAAGATGGCACTGGGCAGCTGGCCTGGGGTGATTGATTTTTTTTTAGAATTTAGAAAAACTGTAAAGTTTTAAATTTAAATTTTTTTACAGAAATGGAAAAAGTCTGATGGGATTTTGGACGGGGACCAAACGACGGGGTGGAAGAAGGCGTGGAGAAAGGAATGGAAGAATAGTGATGAAGACGGTGAAACAGAGTGGCAACAACGGTCGGAAAAATGGGATGGAGGCGGTCATGACGGCGAGGGCGATGGCAAAGTGCCAAAAACAAATTTTTTTTGAAAAAATGTTTACCTATTTAAATTTAAAGACTTCTCAACTTTCGGAGAGGGAAGAAGATGGGGGCGGAGCTTCGCTTACAGTAATCAACTATTTACATATTTTCGTTGCGAAAAACAGGAATTTAAATCCGGCAGACAAATGAGAAATTGCACGGAACTGCAGAAATGAATGCGCGACAAAATGAAGAATTGCGGGAGCGGATGAGCAGTTGGCCAAGGAAGCGGCATGCAAGCAAATGTGCGCGAAAAGGTGAGAAAGCCCCAGCCTCTGCAGCAGCAGCATGCACTGCTTGTGCATGCAGGGCACTGCATATGCATGCACACATTTTGTTTATTCAAAACAAATTTCGTTGCAGAAAGGTGGGCAGCGCAAACAGCGAACAGAAAAGGGACGAATTTCGTGAATTTATTGACCAGGCCGCACAAATGGGATGCCAATGCGATGAATGAATGTGTGAATTTTTGAAAATTTATATTTTATTGATTTAAATTTTGCGCAATTAAAAATTTTTTTTGCTACCCGGTACGATCGGTTGGTTGGTTAGGTTAAATTTTTTTTGTTAAATGTTCACCAGCAAATCCGACGCGTCCTCAATAAGGGTTGCACGCTCTTCCGCATGCGAGTCGTCAACCTGCACGCTCAATGTTTGCACGTCACGCTGCACGCTGACGTGATGCCAGTTGCCGGCCAGCAAATGTTGGCCCAACTCTGCGCGAATCACGGCACCATCATTTGCATCCGTTTCGGCACCGTTCGGCTTGATCACCAATGTTGTGCCATTTTCAATCACCAATCGTACAATCTCTTCCTGAAAACGTAATGTAGTGAAAACATTTAGCAGGATGATGACATTTGCTCCACGCGACATTTTATCCGCTAAGCAAAAATACGACATTTCATCCAAAATAAACAAAAATACGACATTTCGTCCATGAAAATAATATAGCGACATTTCGTCCACGCGCTCCTAGGAAACCGACTTGGACCCGTGGCGGGGGGGGGGGGGGGTTAGATTAAATGTCGTATTTTTGCTTACAAATTAGTGGATGAAATGTCGCATGCGCTAATGTCTGTCTCTTATACACATCTAGATGTGTATAAGAGACAGCGCTAATGTCGTCGTACCAAAATTTTTAATTTCCGAAATTTTAAAAATTGCTTCGTTTAAATACCATCATAAAAAGAAGAAAGCGAGTGGTGGCCTGGTTTTACCGTACCTGGTCATTGTTGGCGAATACGGTAAGCAGGTGAACAGTACGGTCTGTCACATAGGCAGCCGGACGAAAACGGAATGACAATTGTAGCTGGTTGGTGGACAGTTTGAGCCCGGTGAATTGGGCATAAGCACGCTCGGACAGCAGAGTGCCAATGCGAACCTTAAAATTATATTTATTTAAAATGGTAAATAACCAAAAAATAAAATAATAGTTATAAAATATAATTTTTATGTTAATGCCAACCAATTTAAAAAAACAAAGATTGGTGTAACAACAATTTTAAAAAAGATTAAAAAAAATATATATAATATATCGGTTATTTGAATATTAGGAGTATTCGAATTCCTAGTAAAATTTGAAAGTATTCAAATAATACGAAAAGTTGGTAAAATCTGAGTATCTTTACAAAATAAAATTTTATTATCAAAATTTTTTTTATTCAAATTTTAATAACTCCAAGTATTATTTGACCATTTTCATATTTTACAAAATAATATCAGCCACATTAAAAAAATCAAAAAAATGCAAACATCGACCTCTTTGTTGATGCAACCCAGCTGCACGCCCTTGGTGGCACGTGCGTGTGCCAACTCCACGTACGCATCGTCCAGCTTCAAATTGTGTTAATTTTACGCAGTTGTTTTGTTGTTGTTGAAATTTGCAAACAAAAAGAGGACAACCCCAAATTCTGCCACAAAAATAAGCACCTTCAGGTTGCGCATGCAGCCGTGGAAGGCGTGCACCGTGAAGCGTGCATTAATGTTGGACGGCAGTCCGCCAATGTAAAACGCGTCCGATACGCTCATCTCGAACATTGAGCCGGGCGACTCGCCTTCGACCTAAACAAAAATTTAAATTTAAAATTGGCAATAATGAAAAATCATTTAAAAAAATAGGCGAATCGTGATTAATGTAAAAATAGTGTGATCATTTTTTATTTGTAAAAAATAGCGTTTTCCTGTTTTTGTCATTTGATCAGAACCTTAATTTCAATCACAAACAAAGGGTTTTTGGATAATTCTGCAAAAGCAATAAAAAAAATGCTCGCCCCCACTTTATCGGTGTCGTCAATCTTCAGCTTTGCCGACCGTTCCTGGCGATCCATCTGCACAAGATGCCACTTTCCATCGTTGTACTGCTCGCCATTGCTTGAAAAAAAATTGTTGTTTTTTAAAATTAAATTAAATTCCTTTGTTTTTTAACATGACCTACCTCAACAATTTTACAAGCCCCGAGCCAAGGTCAAACGACAAGCTGATACGACCGCCAACTAGCTCCAGCACCAGTTGGTCACGATCCTTGCCCATGAAGAAAAGTAAGCCTGAAAATCCCGATCAGTGATCAGATTTCATAGACCTAATAAAAGATTTTAGAGACCCTAATAAGGAGACCCGATTAGTGATCAGATTTCATTGACTCAATAAGGAACCTCGATCAGTGATCAGATTACAGACCCTAATAAGGAGACTCGATTAGTGATCAGATTTCATAGATTCAATAAGGAACCTTGATCAGTGATCAGATGTTAGAGACCCTAATGAGGAGACCCCGATCAGTAAACCAGATTAGAGACCCTAATAAGGACAGTCTAACCAATCTGTTTAAGCAATCTAATGAATAGAAAAACTTGATCAGAATCCAAAAATTCTAAAAGTTTGATCACATTTCATCCAGTAGTCCAATTTCGAACATTATGAAATTGAAATTGCAAATTCTGCTCGGCTTTCTTGAAGCTTCTTATACTTACCGTCCGGAGAAAAGGTCATGAACGTGAACATGATGGCCATCCGTTTGCGCGGGTTCCATCCGCTGACCTCATTTTGCATGTAGCCTTTGCCGTTGAAGCTTACTCCGTTTTCGGCAATTTTCTCAGAGTCCGTCAATTGACGCGCTTCTGCCCCGGTGACACCCTGTGGGTAATAATAAATAACAAAAACATTAAAAATAATTTTTTTGGAGACATTTTTGATGTTATATATAATTTAAAAAACGTTTTGGTCCTACACCTGTGATCGTTCGCTGTTCCAGAAGCCGACCAGCTCGCCGTTGATGCGCAATTTGTCCAGGTCACCCGTGAACTGGTTGTGTTGCAGTGCAGCGGGCAGTTGAAAATCGCGCGGAATGCCGCCAACAAACAAATGTCGCGCATCATCAAACAGGTTCAGCACCGATTTGGGCGGACCATCGACAGTAAAATTCTGAATTAAACAAAAAAATAGATTTTGAATTTTTAGCCCATCCAAAAGCAGAACAAAAAATCTGTTTCAAGTCAAAAAGTTGCGGAGCTGATGAACAAGTACTGCTCCTGTCTCTTATACACATCTAGATGTGTATAAGAGACAGCACCAACAATGAAATCCAAGGCTTGTACTTGGGAATTGTCTTTGCAAGATCGCAACCCTGATCTAAAGCGATAATTTATGTAAATATTTATTAATATAAATTTCAAAAACCTTTTTGACATTCATTTTTTGACCTTTTTAGGGTGGCCGGAAAATGCGTCAGTGGAAAATGCGTCAGTGGAAAATGCGTCAGTGATTATTAAAAGACGAGAAAAAAGTGTTTTTATCGGATTTAGGGGCTTAGACTACAATTCTAACATCCATTTCTGCCGATTTCAAACCTCGAACCAAATTCAAACAATTTTACAAAAATCGATTTTGGTCTCAAAATCATTCAAAAGTATGAATTCGATTATAACTTTCGTTGTAAAGTCTCTTGAATCGCACCCAAGACAAAAGTTCCCGAATCTCCTGACGTCTTAGGCTAAACCTAAGCTAGGCTTAAGCTATGCTTAGGCCTCAGCCTAACAAACCTCAAGCCAGTGTGGCTTAAGCCTAAGCTAGGCTTAGGATTTCATTAATTGGATTTTTCGACCCCAAAAACCTCCAGAAACATGACTTTTAATAATCACTGACGCATTTTCCACTGACGCATTTTCTACTTACGCATTTTCCACGGACGCATTTTCCGGGAGCCCCTTTTTAGACACGTATTTAGGATTTTGCCTTGGGGGGGGGGGTACCGCAAAAAAGTCGATTAGGTAGTGTATTTTTGGTGTTTATTGCATTTCTCTTGGTGGGTTTTTGAAGAATAAACTTTTTTTGCAAAGAAAACAAAGAATTATTTTAATAAAATTTAAAAATAATTAAAAAATTAATTTTGTTAGAAAATGGCGAATAATAAAATGGATTTAAAATGATGTTGGCAGGTATTTTATACAGCCTTCAAAAAATGGCCAGGGTGGATTTGTTGTGGCATAATTTGAAATTGTATATTTAAAGAAAAAATTTTGTATAAAATAACCTAAATCATAATGATTCGGCGAAAAATTGGCTAGAATTATGTGTACATAAACAGAAGTTATTTGATTTATTTTCTCCCATATTATCATTTTTTCTATAAATAATGCAATTTTTATGAAATTTTTGGCCAAAAAATTATCGTCAGATCGATCAGTTCAATGGGCACGCATTTCGGGTGACCGAGCCAAAAAGATTCATTCGTTCAGTCAATTCGTCCGCCGTCAGCTCCTCCATGGGTTTGGCGACAGATGACAAAGTTCGACGCCGTCGTTGCTTCTTGCCGATGCCCAAAATGCGCATGCAACCAACATAAGGCTCTAAAATAAGGAATCAAAATAATTGGACAAAAATTACAATTAAAATTAGACAACAAAATAAAAATTACATTAAAATTGAACCAACCAAAAATTGCAATTAATGAGCCAAAATTAGATTAAAATTGGGCCAAAATCACATTTAAATTGGACAAAAATTACAATTAAACTGGACCAAAATTAGCTTTAATTTTACACCAAATTTACATTTAAACAAATGAAATTAAAAATTCAAAAAATAAACGAAAATTATAAAAAAAATAAAACGAAAACCCCCTTCAGTTACCCGCAGTGTCCAGCCCGCGCAGTTTGGTGTCCTTTGGCACGCCGCCCATGTACAACGGGTCCTTGGTGCTGGTCTCTCCGGTGGACTTCTTCTTCATGATGTGCAAGTTGCTTTTCCCGTCCACGTTCAGCGTGATCAGATTCTTCTTTTTGATGATCTGTAAAGAATTGTTTTTGGCCTTTTGTGTAAAGTGCCAAAATCAAAAATGCCAAAAAGGTGCACGCGACCTTTATTTGATGCCAATGTCCGTCACACAACGCGTTGGAGCTGCTGGTCGGATCGTAAATCACCGACTCCATCCCGGCACCGTTGTCCACCGCGAACTTGACGGTGCCATTCAGCAACTGCAGAGACAGAAATTCCAGCACACCGACTGAGAGCAGTACAGCTGTCTTTGTGCGCGGCTTCAACTCCAGCTCAAAGCTGAACGACATGCCAACCTTCAAGTGGAACAAATTGACAAAAATTTAAAAAAGGAACAAAATGCCAAAACCGTTTACTATATTTAAATATAAAAAATGCTTTATATTTAATTAAGTAAAAATTGTGCCAAAAAAAATTGTACCACAAATTGGGGGCTGAGAATGGCATATCCGCCTTCTTTGCCAAAGAAAACGCCTTGCTCCGTGAACTGTGAGCATTGGGCGATGTCCGTCTCCGCAACCGGTTGCTCCAATGCAACATCGTTCAATGCAAACTCGCGCAAACATCCGCCAAATTCGGACTTGACGCCAGGCAACAGACGCGCAGCCAAGGGTGCCTGCAGTACAACAATTAATTATTCCAAATACATATGTTGATTAATGATAATTATGTTTAAAATAACAAAATTACATTTTTATTTTCAATTTTCAATTTTAATTCCTTACAAGCTCAGGCGGCAAGCCTCCAACATAAAGCGGAGACTGCAGTTGGAGCAGCTCAATTGTGCCCAAACTGCTCCGGTTTTGCACTTCAAGCCTGTCGTCCACATAAAGCACAGCTGCGCCCGCCTCGCGTTCGCTTAAAGTGGGCAATTTACCAAATTAGTAGACACAAACCAGACACAATTAGGCTAACTTCGGGAAAATGAAATTGGACTAATTTTGGTTAAAATGTTAGAGAAGTTTTTGCAAATTAAAGTATAATTAAAATCAAAATTAATTTTTGCACTTACACACGCAATGTATGCCATTCGTCGTCCAACACGGAGCGCGCACTTTGGATAGACATCTGAAGAAGAAAAAAAAACAACATAAACTTGAAATTAATTTTTTTCTGGACTTCTGTACAAATTTCTCAATATATTTTCAACAATTATTGTCTGCATTAGGGATGCAACCGGATGCCAAAAAAGGTCCGGAATCCGGCATCCGAAAATCCGGCTCCAAAAAATTGCCCGGAAAACCGGCATGTCGGACCCAAAAATGTTCGGAAATCCGGCATCCGGTTACATCCCTAGTGATGCATGCATGCATACCTTGGCCTGCTGGTTGCCGAACGCAAACGCCGGCTTGCCGTCGACCAGGTATAGTGCAGTGAAGTCTTGGTGTCGCTCATCGGTCGCGAATGCAATCACACCGTTTGCGGCCGTTGCACGCAGCTGCAGTTCAAGCTGCAGATCCGCTACCGGGGATGCGTGCAGCGTGCCAGGCAGCGCAAATTCAACACGTGCATTAGGCGTCAGGCCGAAGCGCATGCCGCTGGAGTCCTCGCTAATTGATTCAATTAATTTTTTAATGTGTATTACTCTTTTTAAATATTTTTTATACCGTTCGCCATGCGGAATGACTGGAAGCGCGCACGCGCCCTCGGGCCGTACCTGGGACGACGGCACAGCTGACATGGAAAGAAATTAAAAACTCCCATTCTGGTTATCAGAAGTCTTGTAAACGAAAACTCCGACAAAATTTTCGGGGTTTTTTCACTATAAACTAGGGTTGGTCCCCGTCCCCGAACCCCGACTTTTTTTAGTCGGGGTTTTCGTCCCCGACCCCGACTTTTTTGAATTTTTCGGGGTTTTTGCTGGGAAAAACCCCGACTCTCGCCCCCGAGGGGTCGGGGACCAACCCTAATTCTATCAATAACTCTTCTCATATCAATATATGCCATTAGAAAGCTTTTAATTAGTGTAATCCTTGGCATTGAGAATTGCTAGAACACCCAAACTTTAGAATGGATG